>JARYHS010004936.1:0-17012 GCA_031002005.1 Vandiemenella viatica
CAGTTGTCAACTTGGTCCAGGTTGCATCTCAGCCTAACCACAATCTCCACTAATATTGCTGCTAGAAAAGCAAACCTTCAATCACGCGCGAATTAATACATTACCTGTATCGCATGTCAGTGCCATCATACATCGCGATATAAGCTTGATCCCAAATCTTCACAGATTCTTACACTTTTCTTTCTTAATACCTGTGATGAAGATCGACATTTTAACGGCCGACACAGCTTACATCGGCTGAAATAATGACCCCAGTTAAAACTAAAGATGCTAAAAATAAATCTTAACAACTTACGCTATGCCACGTAATAATTAATTGTGGTTTAGGTCACATATATCGCGATCAATTTGGAACTTCTTTCATTCAAACCATATAATGATTTCAGTTAAATAAATGATAATTAATATGCCAATTTAAACGAAATATATACTTTTCTTTCAGTGTTCTGACAATTCATGAAATAACAACTGCTTAACTAAATAGAATTGTCATAAAATAAAATTCAATGTAACTCCTCGTGCCTTACGCTGTAGCGAAAGGATTCCGTTTCCATCCAGGTCCAGGTTGTATTTCAACCTAACCACGTACTACGATAAACTGGCCGCAAGAAGAACAATACTTCAATCTCACGCATATTAATACATGAACTGTATCGCGTTTTAGTGGCAATAATACATAGCGATATAAATTTGATCATTAATCTTCAAGGGTTTTTACACATTTCTTTTTTGTTATCCGTCATTCAGATCGATATTAAAATGTTTGATTAGCTGACACAGTTGCTGAAATAATAGGCTACGTAATATTACACAGTGAAACGAAAGGAAATTAAAATAAATCTTATAAGCTTACTTTTGCCACACTTACATTTGTTTTAAGTGTAGTGTAAGATGCACAGATTGCAATCAGTGTGCAACTATTTCCGTTCGAACGAATTAATAATTTCAATAATAGGAGACATATTAAAATATTTTGAAAAAAAAAACTAAATTGGTTATGCCCTCTGCCGTAACGTCAAATGCTAGTTGTAATTCTGATCCATGCTAAGTAACAGTCTATCCAAAACTTTCGCTACATTAATGCTCGAAATACAAAGCTTTTATCTTACATATCTATGGACAAAGAATTTAAGGAATACTTTTATATATCACAAGAATATTACGTAAGTATAAGCATCTAATTATTGATATGTCGATTTTAACGCAATACATACTTTTATTTCAGTGTTCTGTAAGTTAATTTATTCGCGGATGCTTGGAAATGTTATTAAATAACGCGCATTACCAAGAATAATGGAGTAAAGCGTGACTTCATTGTTCGAAGTTATAAAGTTACCTCATGCCGTGACAAACGACGTCATAGTTACTTATTGTAATACTAGCTGGTACTCACGACTTTGTTCCCGTTTGTAAAGAATTTGGATTGAAAAATACAGGTTGAACACTTTCAACCCCTATATGTCCCACACCCCCATAGCTACCGACATCTAACAACCATAGTGCACGATAGTAGTGCCTGAAGGCGGGTGCGTTGCCAGTTTTTAATTGATGTTAATTGATTTTAATTGAATTGCGTGGGGTCCTTAATTGATTTTAATTAACGTTAATTGATTTTAATTAATGTTAATTGATTTTAATTAATGCTAATTAATTTTAATTAACGCTAATTGATTTTAATTGATTTTAATTAATTTTAATTGATTTTAATTCTAATTGATTTTAATTGAGACTAATTGATTTTAATTAATTCTAATTGATTTTAATTAACGCTAATTGATTTTAATTGACTTTAATTAATTTTAATTGATTTTAATTGAGGCTAATTGATTTTAATTGAGACTAATTGATTTTAATTAATGTTAATTGATTTGCGGGGAGGGGGTCTCACATCTGTAACCTCAGATTGATCTTATTATTTCCTTATGGACCTGTGTGTGAGCCCACTTTTTCCCCATGTATTCTTATGGGAGGGCCCACTTTTTCCCCCATGGCGGGGAGCCTTAATTGATTTTAATTAATGTTAATTGATTTGCGGGGAGGGGGTCTCACATCTGTAACCTCAGATTGATCTTATTATTTCCTTATGTACAGCGGTCAGCGGACAGTTTTTTCCCCATGTATTCTTATGGAGGATGGAGTGAGCCCACTTTTTCCCCCATGGCGGGGAGCCTTAATTGATTTTAATTGAATTGCGGGGAGGGGGTCTCACATCTGTAACCTCAGATTGATCTTATTATTTCCTTATGTACAGCGGTCAGCGGACAGTTTTTTCCCCATGTATTCTTATGGACCTGTCTTTGCAGACAGTTTGGAGCGGAGGGGAGCCGAGGAACTAGGGGAGTTTAATTGAATGCGGGTCCGTAATTGAATGTGCACAGCTGCGCCACACCCTAATTATCGCTCCCCACGCAGCTGCAGGATGCGGGTTCGTAATTGAATGTGCACAGCTGCGCTCCCCTCCGGAAGCCATCAATTATGCTCCCCTCCGGAAGCCATCAATTATCGCTCCCCACGCAGCTGCAGGATGCGGGTCCGTAATTGAATGAGCACAGCTGCACCACACTCGAATTATCGCTCCCCACGCAGCTGCAGGATGCGGGTCGTAATTGAATGAGCACAGCTGCACCACACTCGAATTATCGCTCCCCTCGCAGCTGCATGATGCGGGTTCGTAATTGAATGAGCACAGCTGCACCACACTCGAATTATCGCTCCCCTCGCAGCTGCATGATGCGGGTTCGTAATTGAATGCGCACAGCTGCACCACACATTCATCATCGTGGGCGCAGTCTTCCCACACCAATTCTCCATGGCTCCAGACGCGTGTATAAATAGGGCTGAGACCCCCCTTCTGCCATCCAGTCTTCTCTGAGCGTCGAGCTGAACACTTCAATCATCGCAATGTCTTCTGAGGATCTTAGCTTATTCAGCGATATTGGTAAGTAAATTATTGTTATTTAACTTGTTTTTCTGGCTGTTTTAAATTCTTTCACATATACTGATGAGCTTTTTTTTTCTGCTTCAGACATTGATGAAATTCTCGCTGAGGATGATTTCGGTAATGATAATATTTTTTTAACGTAACTATATTTATGAAAATGTATAGTGCTGAAGCAGTAGTCTATATTATTAATTTATTTGTTCGCAGGTGATTTGGATATTTCATTCAGCGACCTTTTTTATTTCAGTACGTATTTATCTATAGATTATTTTTTTTCCATGTCTTTATAACTATTGCTAATACATTTTTTTTCTTTTTCAGATGAAGCATCACGCCCAGAGAAGCGTAAGGGAAATTCTCAAGAAATAAGTAGCCCAAAAAGAGCTTGTGATTCCTCACAATGGAGCATGCTCCCAAATATTGACGTGGATGTGCCGCAGAGCATGTCACCACCACATAGCATGCCGCCAACTCCGCCACCACAATGGGTTCTTCCACAACCACCAGCACACTGGAATATCGGTAAGTCCAGTACATCAGTAATTTACCTATATTATTTTATGCTTACAAAATTATGTTTTTCATGATACTAAAACATTTTTCTTCTTTTTATGTTTCAGAGGGGGCGGTCGGACACCCCGGCCAACGAGGCAGTTCCGCCACCAATATGGCGACCATGGGAGACAGTCGGAAACCTAGCCGACCAGCCCGCCACAGGCAGCAGCACCCGCCTGCCAGCCGCCCATCGCCGGGCCCAAGCCGACCATCGCCGGGACCAGCCGACAGTATGCCAGTCATCGCCGGAGCCCAAGTCGACATCGCCGGGCCCAGCCGCAGTATGCCGGTCCATCGCCGGTCACCAGCCGGACCAGGTAGCCGGTCCATCGCCGGCTCCAGCCGGCAGTACGACCCATCGCCCGGCCCAGCCGACAGTCCGCCGGCCCATCGCCGGCCCAGCCGCCGTCGCCGACCCTCTCCCCGGCTCCAGCCGCAGTTGCCCATCGCCCGGCCCAAGTCGGCAGTATGCCGGTGCAGGGGCAGCCTTATGCAGTCATGATCATGCAGCAACGATGGGTGAGTCAGCAGTATCGCGCTTAGTCCTTGAAGACAGGCTTAGTGCATTTAAAAATAGAATTTATTCCGGGACAATTTCAAATTCTCAAAATTTCATTGATCCAATGAATTTCATTGATGCTTGCTTTAAACTTGTTGCCGGTAAAGTTCGCGAAATTGTGGATAATCGGTCCTCCCCATCTGTAAAGGTGCAGGTTGGACTGATTAACACATATAAAATACAGAAGGAAATGATTTTGGAAACCGCCCGTATGTGCTTTTTAACTAAAATGCGTGAAGTCACAACCAGCACTTGCCTGTCGGATTGGTATGAAAAATATGTGAAGTCGGAGCTCAGAGTAAAATTGTGTGAGTTTCAAGAAAGGACAAGTGGCAAAACTCTCGATAGAATAGAATCCCTCGACATTAGCATTTCTAATTTTCAACCTTTCTATCGTGGGTCTTCCTATGTTGCTCTGCCACTTGATATCTGTAGAAAGAAGGCCGTCATCAATGTTGAAAACAAGAATGACGAGTTGTGCTTTCTATGGACAATTCTTGCATATCACGTAAAGGCGCTAAAAAACATGCGTACAAGGTTAGCATATATAAGAAAGTACGTTCACTCTACCCCCTCGATTTTTCAGGTATTGAGTTTCCGGTAAAACTCTCTGACATTTCTAAATTTGAGAGGCAAAATCCAGACTATTCTGTAAATGTTTTCGGTCTGGATGAAGTTAAAGGTAAACATGTAGTTTCCGGGGCCCTCCATCACACTGCAGACAAACGCGTTCACCACATAAACATGTTGTTGATTACCGACGGCAGTGGGAAAAAATTCCATTACTGTTGGATTCACAACTTGTCGGCGTTAGTCAGATCTTCTTTAAGTTTGCATAAGAGTGCTATATTTTATTTGTGACAGATGTCTGCAACATTTTGGACGCAAAGATCTCCTGGACCGCCACGAGATTGACTGTGCAAGGGTTGATCCTGTAAGAGTGGATTTACCCGGCGACGACGATAAAACCTTAAAGTTTAAGGATTTTGTGCACCAAGAGCGTGTACCCGTCGTCGTTTACGCGGACTTTGAAAGTTTATTGCTACCTTATGATTCTTGCAGTCCCCCACCCAACGCCTCTCACACTACTTTAGTCCAGAAACATATCCCTTTCGCTGCCGCATACCAGGTCGTTTGTCCACGCGTACCTAGTCTGTCGCGTTTCAACTCCTTCAGGGGAAAAAATCCTGAAAAATGGCTTGTTGATGAACTCGTCAAACTTGCCAAGAAAGTTGATAAAATTTACAAGAGGTGCATTCCTCTTGTAATGACAGACGAGCAAGAAGCAAAGTTTGCTGATGCTACGGTATGCCACATCTGCGAGAAAGACATTGAACCGGGGACTGTCAAGGTCCGCGATCATTGTCATATCACAGGTGAATTTAGGGGGGCTGCACATAATGATTGCAATTTGCAGTATAAGACTAAAAAGTACATACCCATTTTCTTTCACAATCTTTCTGGGTATGATGCTCATTTCATTGTAATGGCATTATCAAAACTCGATTCCGAAGGAATGGACGTGCTTCCCATCAACACAGAACGTTATATTTCTTTTTCGAAAAAGATTGAATACACTTCAATCACGTTAAGGTTTCTGGACTCATACCGGTTCATGCAGCTCCCATTAGACAAACTGGTTGGAACCCTTGAGGACGACGACATGGACATTACTAGTGCTCATTTCACCGACCCCGAGAAGTTCCAATTAGTTAAACGGAAAGGTGTCTTCCCTTACGAATACATGGATTCGTGGGATAAGCTCACCGAGGCCACGCTTCCTCCAAAATCAAAATTCTACAGTTCGTTGTCGGAGTCACACATTTCTGATGAAGATTACGAACACGCGACAAAGGTGTGGCGGACTTTCCAGATCAAGACTTTGGGCGAATATGCAAGTCTGTACATGGACACAGATGTGCGGTTACTTGCAGATCTGTTTGAGAAATTTAGGAGTGTATGTTTGGGGAAGTACACCCTGGACCCCGCCCACTATTTCACATCCCCAGGCCTTTCGTGGCAGGCTATGTTAAGGAGCACGCGTGTCGAACTGGACCTTCTGACGGATATCGACATGCTGCTCTTTTTCGAACGAGGTATTCGCGGAGGTATTTGCCAGTGCGTCCACAGGTATGCGAAGGCAAATAACCGGTACATGCCGGAGTACAACCGCGAGGCGTCTGAAGATTTTATAATGTACTTCGACGTAAACAATCTTTACGGCTGGGCCATGTCGGAGTATCTACCCTCTGGTGGGTTTCAATGGCTTTCGGCTAAAGAGATTGCTAGCATAGATTTCATGAGCGTTGCAGCTGACTCACCTAGGGGGTTCGTATTGGAGGTAGACCTTACGATTCCTCAGGATAAACACGACGTTTTAGCAGACCTGCCGCCATGTCCAGACCACAAAGCCCCAGAAGGTTCTACCCTCCCCAAGCTGATGACCACACTGGAGAACAAGGTACGGTATGTTCTCCATTACCGAGTCCTCCAGCAATGTGTAGGCTTGGGGCTGCAGGTGACCGAAATACACCGGGTAATATCTTTCAATCAGTCACCGTGGTTGAAAGAATACATATCTCTCAATACGTGTTCTCGCCGTGACGCCAAAACAGATTTCGAGAGAGATTTTTACAAACTGATGAACAATTCAATTTTCGGCAAGACTATGGAGAACATTCGAAAACACCGCGACGTGAAATTGTGTACAGGTTGGGTGGGCCGCCGCGGTGCCCGCAAACACATAGCTTCACCACACTTTAAGCAAGTAACAGTTTTCAACAAGGACTTTGTGGCCGTGGAGATGGCGAAAGCTAGGATAGTTTTTAATAAACCCGTGTATGTCGGAATGTGCATTCTTGACCTGTCTAAACTGAGGATGTACAGATTTCATTATGAATTTGCCATTCCTCAGTTTAGAAGCCCTAAATTGCTATATATGGATACAGACAGCTTCATCTACTTGGTGCGGAACTGCGATCCATATGAAGTGATGCGACGCAACAGGGAGGAGTTCGACACGTCTGGGTATAGCACCGGCAACCGTTATGGGATAGAGTCCCACAATGAAAAGGTTGTCGGTGTTATGAAGGACGAAGCGAATGGCACCCTGATTGCGGAGTTTGCGGGGTTAAGGGCAAAAATGTATGCATTCCGGCTCGAGACAGACCAGACCTCTAGACGGGCTAAAGGTTTGGCTGGCTCAGTCACTAGAAAGCTGCAGATGGAGGATTACATAAATTGCCTCCATGGTGAAACACCCAGGTGCCATCTGCAGCAAAGGATCACATCAACCCTTCATGTTGTAAATACTGTTACAAATATCCAAACTGGGTCTGTCTAGAACGGACGATAAGCGGTATATTTTCCCCGACGGGATAGAGACCCTCCCGTGGGGGCACAAGTCTGTAAATAATGTGTGAATGTTTTGTAAATATACCGTTTATCCGTGTTTCTAGTTTGTAAATATGTATCAATTTTGTAAATATGTAGATAAGTTAGGACTCTGTAGATATTTTATCAAGTTAGGACGCTGCATAAAATATAAATTGGCTGTTGGGGGAGTGCTGCTGAATTGCTTTGTATGACATTTTGTTTGCTGAGCCGTATGCTCATTATATTAACGTAATCGGAAAAAAAACATTGTAAAATAGACTAAGTGTACATAGATTGTAAGGTTGCTGAGCTGTATGCTCATTTGCATTATATTAACGTAATTGAAGAAAAAAAAACATTGTAAAATAGACTAAGAGTACACAAGAAATTATTGCTGTACATAGATTGTAAGTTTGCTGAGCTACATGCTCATTTGCTTTATATTAACGTAATCGGAAAATTTAATTTTTGTAAAATAGGCTAAGTGTACAGAAGTAATGCTGTACATAGATTGTAAGTTTGCTGAGCTGTATGCTCATTTGCATTATATTAACGTAATTGAAGGGAAAAAAAACACAATTGTTAGAAAAAATAAGTTTATTTATTAAGAAAAATGAATTTTTTACATTTTAAATAAATCTTTTTTATGAATCCACGTGTTATGTGATTTATCAAAACCCAACCACTTCACCAAGATCATATTTTTCCTTCTCTTTATCACTCGTTCAACCAAAAATGTACTTGTAAGTTTTGTTAGTTGTAATTCTTGCTGGTAAAATGCTCCTGCAATATCTTTACCTTGATAGTCTTTAAGTAAATAAGTTACAGGATTTGTTAATTTCACTTTACTGATGGTAAACACTTCAGTTGACCAGTTGGGCAAGTAGCCTTTCTCAAACTTTTCTTTAAATCTACTGATTCTGACATGGTCACCAACTTTGAATTTTGCTGGAGTAGTCATCTTAATATGGCTGTACACTGTTGAAAGAAGTGAATTGTCTTTAACATCACACGGTTTCATCTTGATGGTGCGGTGCCACTTGTTATTGTAATTGTTCATTAATTGAGGAAGAAGTTCAATCCACCGATGTGAACCACGTCTGCTGAATTCTTGCCACATTGCATTCTTGATAGTTCTATTGAGTCGCTCAACTATTGATGCTTTAAGATGAGTATATGTTGAGTAGTGATTAATACCATAACTTGTCATGAGCGATTTAAACTTTGAATTGTAAAACTCTTTTCCGTTGTCAGTCTGTAAATTTTTAGGAACACGATCACCATTAAGTATTTTCTTCATAGCGTCGACAACCACACTAGCCGTTTTGTTCTTGAGAGGTAGAGCCCATGCAAACTTTGAATAAGTATCAATCACCATCAAGATATACTTGTAGCCACTGTTTTTACGAGAATACGGTATCATTTCTACAATATCAGCTTGCCATAGGTCGTCAAGACCTTTGATTATTACCCGGCGTCTTGGGAAATTCCTTCTAGCCGGTCTATGGAGTTCAGCTACAATTTGATCCATGTTACACGATAATGTCTCTCTCACGAAGTTCTTCAATCACCGACAAAATTTCGTTGGAGTGTGCAGTGTGTCCTGCTGATGTTGATGCGGTAAGTAATTTCAATCTTTCAACGAGCTCATTCGGATCGTCCCAATACACATATTCCTTCATGGGAAGAAGACCAGAACCCGACTGATTGTCAAGTTTAGAGATTATGTTTTTATACTTAGTGGTTGTATTTTTCAAAACTTCTCCAGATGGAATAAATTTCACTCTGTGTGCATTCGTGGTGTCTAGTATTTCATAATAACTTTTCAAGTCCATGTTGGTAAATTTTTTGGGGTTTTTTAAGAACAACAGTTCCATTAAGCCTTGAGTTCTTTCATATTCATTTCCATCAATCTGTATAACATCTCCATCTATAATCATAGGAGTATTTCCAATCATTAGCGAATCATTTTTCTTCCGGACACCGTACACCGAATCATAATCTCTTTCACTTCGATTGAGTGACTTCAAGAAATCTTTGATCATACCTGGAGGTTGCTGCTGCTGCTGCTGCTGATGTCGCGGAGGTAAGAAAACATTTTCTATTGTATCCGTCACAGGTCTTAAAGAATCTTTGAAAAATTTCTCAGAGTCGATTTGGCCAGTTTTCAATTCAAGTAACTTGCGTCGAATTGCATTTCGGGCCTTTATGATGCCGCGTTTAGTTGTTGTACGTATCCATGTTTAAGCATCGAATGAAGCTTATGAGAGTTTATTGTACTATTTTATACTTGATAGTTAATGTTGCTGTAAATGGTTTGTGGGGTTGAGCATTTGGGATAAAAATAAGATGATCACCTTGCTTCACAAAGTTTATCCTTGCAGTTTTAATCCAATTCACTATTACATCAACCCTGCCCGGTTTGGCTACTGAGAGGATTACACCATTGACGGGAATTTCGTAATAGTTAAGACCTGTCTCTAGAATGTATGCACGATCTTCAATCAAATCTGTTACCGCAATAGTTATAACCATGGTAACTACTGTCGATTGTAATTCCTTCAGAAGCATTGCTGCATCGCTAGGTTGCCTTGTCAATGTATTGTTTGGATGCAACATCATCGTCGTCGATGGGGTCAGCTACATGTTTGAGTATTCTACCTTGGCAATCCAAATTACCGTCCTTTGTAAGAAGTATGTTTTGAGGTGGGTACACCAAAACTCTCCTGCTCTGTATCGTCGAAGTTCTCCCAAACTTGTCCATGGCTGCAATGATGATAGTACCTAGTGTGCTTGTCTATTTATTTAAAAACGAATCAAACCCGTTGCGGTACCGTCCATGATACATATCACAGTCTTTGTCAATAACTGCAAATCCATGCTTGCTCGCATTCCAACAAGTACCACATAAGTTCTTAAACTCGCTGAACGGCATATCTGTGTTCACGTGGTCATTATAAATGTGTTTGAGATTCATGTCGTCCTGTTTAAAGAGTACAATCAAGTTGGCGTTGTCTCTCACCAGCTGTTTAGGTATACGGCTGTATGTCTGACACAAGTAGAAAGAGTCTACTGACCTATGTCTCCCCATACAAAAGTAATCTCGTATATTATTCTGCTTCTCACACGAGACATCGTCAAACACAAACACTGAATTTGGTAGCGCTTCACTAGGTGGAGGCACATTCTGATTATCGCTAAATGTTAAATACTTAATTTCTTTAATGGGTTTCAGTATTTCACCTAGCAACTGGTACTTTGGCTGGTACAACGATTTTGAAAACACATATACATTTTCAAATCTAAGCCCATTTGGGTGTTCCAGCAGGGACAGCACAAGATTGGTTTTACCACAGTTTGACGGTCCACAAACTATCGCTCTCACTGTCTCGGGGAACAGAGGTCCGTTCTTCTTCCGCTTGGTGCCGGCAACATCTGCATTACTCACGGGTAATGTTGCTTGCTGCTTGACGAATCGCATTTTGACAAGGTTTCTTTGCTGCACGGGGTATATATAGACGCGCGAATACGTAAAATCATTCAGTCGATAACAATGCCTCCTACGAAGAAGAAGAAGGGCCGTGGCTTCTTAAACAAGCTCGTCGACAAAATGCCATTTGAGGCACACATTCCAACTTACCAGTTCTGTGGACCCGGGACGAAACTTGAAAAACGTCTGAAACTCGGCCAGACGGGGATCAATCCACTAGATGCAGCATGCAGGGAGCATGACATTGCGTATGCACAGGGTGCCGACAGACGTAATGCAGACCGCATACTCGCAGAGAAGGCTTCAGTCAGAATGAAAGCCAAAGATGCAAAGTTCGGTGAACGGGCGGCCGCGTTACTAGTTAACGGCGCTATGCGTGCCAAGCTAAAGTTGGGTGCAGGGATTAAAAAGAAAAAGAAGACGAAGAAGGGTGGAATCCTCCCCTTAATCCCTATTTTTGCCGGATTGTCGGCTGCCGGAGCTCTTGCCGGTGGAGCCTCAGCCATCGCCAGAGCCGTCAAAGCTGCTAAAGAAGCAAAAAAGCAGTTGACTGAACAGAAACGACACAATGAAACCATGGAGGCAATTGCAATGAGGGGTAAAGGTCTGTATTTAAAGCCATACCGGAAAGATGGATCTGGATTGAAAAAAAAAAGTCCTGATCAGGCGTTGACCGATGACGATATACGTAGACATGTAAAGCGTTTGCGTATACCTCATTTTCGTGGTGTCTTCATGCGCGATGCATTACCTCAAAAAATTAGTGAACGTGAATGTGGAATTGTGAACTTGGACAGTGCTGAAAATGCTGGGACGCACTGGGTTGCGTACATCAAGTACAAGGATGGTGTAGTGAAATATTTCGATAGTTTTGGTGACTTACCTCCGCCATTGGAATTGCAGCGATACTTTGCAGGCAACAGAATACAGTACAATGTGCAACGACACCAGGAATTCGGTACGCACATATGTGGACATTTATGTTTAAAATTCCTGCATCAGAATGCATAACATCAGTCTTGCATGAACCTTAGTCGGGGTAACACATGTCTGTGACACTCTGCTTGTCCGGTAACAGTTCAGTCTTGAGCTGTGATTACTTTCCACCGATAGATTTGAGTCAAGGCGAGTATACGATCGGCTTAGTAGATTTTCAAACATACAACTCGATTCCGAACATTGATAAGTCAAATTGCAAATTTCATTACTCGAAGAATAAAGTGATAGATATTCCTACAGGATCGTATGATATTGACGACTTGGCCAGTTATTTGGCTCGGCTTACAAATAACGAGAAACTGGTTATTAAAGCAAACAACAATTCACTCAAGTGTGAGATACAAACACCTGTGGAAATAGATTTCACGAAACCAAACTCAATTGGCTCACTGCTTGGATTTTCTAAACGTGTGTTAAAACCGGGATTTCATACCTCAGACTACACTGTGCAGATCTTCAAAGTTAACGCGATAAGGATAGAGTGCAGCATATGTACGGGAAATTACGTCAACGATAAGCTGGGGCATACACTACACGAGTTTTTTCCAACAGTACCGCCAGGGTACAAGATTGTAGAAGTACCTGCAAACGTCATCTATCTTCCCATCACGGTGAAAACGCTCAACAGCATTCACATTAGAGTTGTCGATCAGGACGGCAATTTAGTGGATTTCAGAGGAGAAACTATTACTCTGAGGCTACATATAAAGAATGGGCGCTCGTTATAAGAAGAGGCAGACTCAAACAATTGTCAGTAGTGAACCGACAGTGAAACGGGTAACACCAACAGTGAAACGGTTAACTCCTGCTAACGTGCTCTTCCTACAGTCGTTAGGCTATACAGTTAAAAATCATGGATGAAGTGCTTGATATAACTTCCAGTGTGGAATTTGATGAGTCGGTGACGCGTAAACAGTTTTTGAGTCACCAACCACATACGCCCACAACATT
The DNA here is from genome assembly GCA_031002005.1 of Vandiemenella viatica. NCBI lineage: Eukaryota > Metazoa > Arthropoda > Insecta > Orthoptera > Morabidae > Vandiemenella > Vandiemenella viatica. The sequence continues at coordinate 12,871 of JARYHS010004936.1, forward strand.
TAATAATAATGATGAAATTCGGATACCTATTCAGAACCAGGATACATATACACTGCCATGGGGAAAGTTTCTTGCATATTGAAGGAAGATTTCTCAAGTCAGATGGAACTGGGGCTACAAATTCAATTGTTACATCCAATGCGTTTGCGTTCCTATTTGAGGAAATTCGGTTAGAAATTAATGGAGTTGAAATAGACCGAAATAGAAATGTAGGTGTCACAAGCACAATAAAGACTCTTATTTCTGCTGGTCCTCAACAAATTGGTCTGTTGGAGAACTCAGGATGGGGGCAACGCGATCTTGGAAATGGTTACTTTGATGTATGTATTCCGCTGAGTATGCTCTTGGGTTTTTGTGAAGACTTTAAAAGGATACTTGCAAATGTAAAACAAGAACTAATACTTATTCGATCTAGGGACGATACAAATTCATATGTACAAGCCAATCCAAACCCCCAGAAAAGTAAATTCGCCATCAGTAAACTAGCATGGGTGGTGCCTCATTTACAAGTAAGTGAGAGAGAAAAACTGGCGTTGCTTAAGATTGTGGACAGTGGGAAGCCACTTAGAATTAATTTCCGAAGCTGGGATTTGTTGGAGTACCCGCTACTTCCTATAAGCAAAACTCAAATTTGGTCTTTGAAAACATCAACACAGCTGGAGAAACCTAGGTTCGTTGTTCTGGGATTTCAAACAAACAGGAAACGAAATGAAGCATTAAGTGCGGCTTTATTTGACCACTGCAATCTTGCCAACGTCAAAGTGTTTCTAAATGATGTGGCGTACCCCTACGAGAACATGAATTTGGACTTTAAGAAAAATCGAACCACAGTATTGTACGATATGTATGCAAGATTCCAACAAACTTACTACGAACGGGAGCATCCTTCACCAGCTACTAAACCGTGAAGATTTTGTCGCTACTGCTCCTATCGCCGTAATCGACTGTTCACATCAAAATGAGTCGGTAAAAACAGGGCCTGTAGATATTCGTATGGAGTTTGATAGCACTGACAATTTTCCAGCCTACACCGCCGCATACTGTCTAATCCTTCACGACCGTGTTGTGGAATACGTACCGCTAACAAGTGTTGTGCGTAAGCTCGCATAAAACCAGATAGCGCCCATCATTGCCACCCAGTATCATGCCGACCATCTTCCTGGACGCTCAAGGATTCAAGACGAGAGAAGGAGTATTTATCTTCAAAGAAGTTGCCGTCTGTGTAGTGCAATCAGACAACATTATCGCCACACATTGCATCTCTGTAAATTCACCATCACGTGGAGGTAATGAGCCAACAGTCAAATGGCTGACAAATAATTACCATGGAATACCTTGGACTGCTGCTGGTATAACCTTTAGCAAACTATGTACTATTCTACATGCAATCACAAATGAAGATGACTCCATTATTTACGTTAAAGGACGGGAGAAGGCTCGTTGGTTTCAGAAGATTATTCGCAAGAAAGTCTGCTACAATATAGAAGATTTAGGATGCCCGCCTCTACATGAACTCAAGAAAAATAATTTGATAAAACTTTGTAAAGGACATTTATTTTGTAACGCTATATGCGCTGTTGAAAATGTATTTTTAATTGCCCAATGGTGGGTGAAATAAAAAAAAGAAATAAAATAAAAATGTGTTATTTATTTAAACACTTTAGTTAATAAGGTCCACGGGTGTGGTGCAGCTGTGCTCATTCAATTACGGACCCGCATCCTGCAGCTGCGTGGGGAGCGATAATTCGAGTGTGGTGCAGCTGTGCTCATTCAATTACGGACCCGCATCCTGCAGCTGCGTGGGGAGCGATAATTGATGGCTTCCGGAGGGGAGCAATAATTGATGGCTTCCGGAGGGGAGCGCAGCTGTGCACATTCAATTACGAACCCGCATCCTGCAGCTGCGTGGGGAGCGATAATTAGGGTGTGGCGCATTCAATTACGGACCCGCATTCAATTAAACTCCCCTAGTTCCTCGGCTCCCCTCCGCTCCAAACTGTCTGCAAAGACAGGTCCATAAGAATACATGGGGAAAAAACTGTCCGCTGACCGCTGTACATAAGGAAATAATAAGATCAATCTGAGATTACAGATGTGAGACCCCCTCCCCGCAATTCAATTAAAATCAATTAAGGCTCCCCGCCAGGGGGGGAAAGTGGGCTCACTCCGGTGTCCATAAGAATACATGGGGAAAAAACTGTCCGCTGACCGCTGTACATAAGGAAATAATAAGATCAATCTGAGGTTACAGATGTGAGACCCCCTCCCCGCAAATCAATTAACATTAATTAAAATCAATTAAGGCTCCCCGCCATGGGGGAAAAAGTGGGCTCACACGCCCTCCCATAAGAATACATGGGGAAAAAGGAAATAATAAGATCAATCTGAGGTTACAGATGTGAGACCCCCTCCCCGCAAATCAATTAACATTAATTAAAATCAATTAGTCTCAATTAAAATCAATTAGCCTCAATTAAAATCAATTAAAATTAATTAAAATCAATTAAAATCAATTAGCGTTAATTAAAATCAATTAAGGACCCCACGCAATTCAATTAAAATCAATTAACATCAATTAAAAACTGGCAACGCACCCGCCTTCAGGCACTACTTACATATATTCAAAAAAACTCATGTTTCAATTTTTCACTCCAAAAAATGTCTAACGTGGGTCTAAATCAAATATGGGGATACACAATTTTATATGATGCCCGGGGAGTAAGGATGCATTTCCAAAGTGGCCCGCAAGATCTACAGGGTGTCCCGTGGCAGATTTCGGATTTGTAAATGAAATAAATTGAAGATGAAAGTTAAAAATAATTTTCTAATGGTTATCAAATCAATAAGGTGACATGTGATTTTTTTTTAAGTATTCAGTCTAAATGTTTTCTATCTCGGCGGGCACACTGAATCAATCAATGGTATTCTGAGCGACACGTTTCTGTAGCGATTGTGGAATAGCGTTCACATCTCGCTCGATATGTTCTCTTAATTCGAATACGTACGTTGGGTTGCTATCATACACTTTTCCCTTAAAGTACAACCACAGAGAAAAAGTCCATGGAAAAAGTCGATGCTGACAATGAATCATCCTTTACAGTTATGGTTATGAGACTTTTACCGTAACCTTTGAGGCTTACGGGAACCTAAGCAATTAAGCATCAGTATTGTACATTTTGCAAAAAGAATAATAGGAAAACCAGCACAATCAGTGCTTATCGCAGATAAATATCTCTCATTACTTCCTTTACAATAGAATCACCTTTAATGACCCCTCTGTCCACAAGGCGCAAAAACAGCTCACGCGCTAGCCGAGCCCCCCCACTTATGCGAAGTGTGTTCCATTAAAAAACGTGTGGTACGTTCAAATCGCCCTGAGTTTCTCGAGCCATTGTATATATCAGGTATGGGCAACCGTTGCTTAGGTGAGGGCGTAATTTAGGGACTTAATCAGGTCGCGGGCCGGACTTAATTAGGTCGCGGGCCGTAGGTAAGAAAGAAGTAGATAGTAGTGAATAAAAAGGCGATAAAAATTCACACATTTTTTATTTACTAGAATTACAATAGGATAATCAAACATACAAAAATCAAATGAACAAAAACAGATAGAAAAATCAAATGAAAATTAATGGGAGACTTGAGTTTGAAGCGTTATTTGAAATTTCTGAATCTCTCGCGGGCCGGACTGAAGTTGGTGGAGGGCCCATATATGGTATATATAATAGTAGTAGTCTTTTTAACAGGACCGTTTGATCCCACTAACCCCTTCACTGTACGCATGTGCCATCTTCTCGTCTAACTGGGAGTATTTCTTTATAGTAATTTCATACCTGCTTATGGAGAGTCAGACACATTTTGTGTGTGTGTTTTTGTGTTAGAAATTTAACTCTGTGCTCGGATTTTTATTTTCTATTGATATGAGAGCGCTGATAATCGAATGAGTGGATAAAACAGCCTATCCTAGTGCTTCGATGTTTAAATTGTTTATTTTTTGGAGTAATTTGTAGAAATTAATAGCCGCTTCTGTTTCATGAGAGTATTATGGGTGAGTGGAAACGCTCTGGTGTCGCATTTGGAAGGAGTATTTCTTTATAGTAATTTCATACCTGCTTATGGAGAGTCAGACACATTTTGTGTGTGTG
>JARYHS010004938.1:0-33864 GCA_031002005.1 Vandiemenella viatica
TTGCTTTCTTTGCTTGGATATCGGATGGCAGTGCTATAAATGAAGAGCCCCGATACAGTGGTTCGAATTTAGCTACATGGATGTCGAGGGCGTTAATTTGATCGAGGCATTTGCCACTATCCCGGTCCTGGAATTCACTAAATCTCTTCTTGATATCTTGAAACACATAGACTTCATACCACTCTTCCAGGGAAGCGCTTAATGTGAGCTCGCGCATCTTGGGCATAAAGCAAATACGGCTGACGTTAGTGATATTGTTCTTCTGAATTTGGAAAAGGCAATCCAACCCCACCTGGCATTTTACAGCTGGTGTTGAAGGATTGTGAATAATCGCGGAAATTTGATCATTAAAAATTTTGAAACATGCTCTAATAAAATTGCCTGGATCTTTAAAATTTTCCGTATTTACAACAGTGATGTGAAGTAACCTATTCCCGTAAGCACTTGCCCTGATAGTTGGCTTCAAGCGCGTAGCATCTGGCTTACCTGTTTTTTTCCCCACCATCATTATTGGTTGCTGGTGTATTGGGCAACCACTGGGACGATGGTTCGTCTGCAGCCCAGAGTGCCTCTACTGGCGATATAGTGGCTAATAGATCGTTTGGATCTTCCCACGCACTGGTGCTGGGATGGGATATGTCCACGCTGGTGCTGGGTTGGTTTATGTCCACTATTGGAATACCCCATAGTTCTTCCATGTCTGGTGGCGACATATAAACATCTGAAAAGAGACACAAAAAATTAGATTCATAGTTACAAGTATGGGAAACAAAGCAGTCTATAAAATGAACACATTACCTGACATTTTAATGCCTTTTGATGGTCCGTCATCATGGGTTGCCTTCCGTTTGTGTGTAGGTTGCACACTGGTAAGGCCAACAGTATTCACATCATCTGCAACATAATAAATAATGTCTGTCATATGTGCGTTAAGTATTAACATGAAAAATAATTTAAGTACCAAACGATTGCCAGTAGGAAAACAATTCATGAGTTCTAATCACATGCATAGCACCTCCACTCACATCTACAACAAAATAAATAACATCAGTCACACATGCACTAAGTATTCACACGAAAAATTATTTAAAGTATTAAACACTTGCCAGTAGTAAAACAATATGGTTCGTCTGCAGCCCAGAGTGCCTCTACTGGAGATATAGTGGCTAATAGATCGTTTGGATCTTCCCACGCACTGGTGCTGGGGTGGGATATGTCCACTGCTGGAATACTCCTCGCACTGGTGCTGGGTTGGTTTATGTCCACTATTGGAATACCCCATAGTTCTTCCATGTCTGGTGGCGACATATAAACATCTGAAAAGAGACACAAAAAATTAGATTCATAGTTACAAGTATTGGGAAACAAAGCAGTCTATAAAATGAACACATTACCTGACATTTTAATGCTTTTTGATGGTCCGTCATCATGGGTTGCCTTCCGTTTGTGTGTAGGTTGCACACTGGTAAGGCCAACAGTATTCACATCATCTGCAACATAATAAATAATGTCTGTCATATATGCGTTAAGTATTCACATGAAAAATAATTTAAGTACCAAACGATTGCCAGTAGGAAAACAATTCATGAGTTCTAATCACATGCATAGCACCTCCACTCACATCTACAACAAAATAAATAACGTCAGTCACACATGCACTAAGTATTCACACGAAAAATCATTTAAAGTATTAAACACTTGCCAGTAGTAAAACAATCCATCAATTCCTGATTGTTAATCACAGGCAACGCACATTCACTCACATCAGCAACAAAATAAATAATGTCAGTCACATATGCACTAAGTATTCACATAAAAATTATTTAAAGTATTAAACACTTGCCAGTAGTAAAACAATCCATCAATTCCTGAGTGTTAATCACAGGCAAAGCACCTCCACTCCCATCATCATGGGTTGCCATCCGTTTGTGTGTGGGTTGCATGCTAGTAAAATCAACAGCATTCACATCATCTGCAATATAATAAATAATGTCTGTCATATATGCACTAAGTATTCACATAAAAAATAATTTAAGTACCAAACGATTGCCAGTAGCAAAACAATTCATGAGTGGTAATCACAGGCAAAGCACATTCACTCACATCTACAACATAATAAATAATGTCAAGCATATGCTTTAAGCATTCACATAAAAAAGTTATTTAAAGTATTAGCTACTCACTGGTACGACCAACAGCATTCATTTCATCTGCAACAAAATAAATAATACCAGTCATACATGCACTAAGTATTCACACGAAAAATAATTTACAATGTTAATCACTTACCGCCTGCAAGATTGTACCGCACCTCAAGGTTGTCCATTGTTACCGATCGTGAGTCTACAAATTCATCACTGATTAGCTGAGAGATGCCGGGAAGACCTGTAAAATAAAATTAAAATCAAACTTACTTATTTATAATAATAATTATAATAATACTTAATAACAGAAAATTAACTCACCATTTGCCAAATACTGTTCGATGTCTTCAGCAGTCAGTACTCGATCCATGATGTTCACTCTGTAAGATACTGGTGATCAATGAGGCTGAGAAGAAGTTTGGCGCAGAATTTATACCCTGTCACGAACGGTAAATTGTGCCGTCGAAAGTAGGTCCCAGTCCACGCACACTCCAGGAATACTGCCTAACGGGAACCAACGCGTCACCCGGAAATAGCGCTGCGCTAGGAAACTACGCACGCCACGAATAGCGGCTAACGGGACCCGACGCGTCATCTGTTGCGCGCGCTGTCACCCACGCCGAGTTACAGTACGCACTCCAGGAATAGCGTATAACGGTACCCGACGCGTCATCTGTGGCGCGCGCTGGGAATAGCAACAACCGTTGTCGCCTGCGGGGGTATGCGCCCGACTAAGCTCCACAGAATACTCAGATAAATTCAGGTTACCGCTGTACAGAGGCTGTGACGTCACGCGAGCCATGGAATGTCTGCGCAGATTGAGGTTTGTGCTTCCATCTGGGCGGGCGGTCAAGGAACTATCGTTTGCGCAAACGCGGCCGGTGCTGCCCCCCCTAGCGGCCACCAAATGAACTAACGACCGACGAGTGGAGTCTCTTCCGGACGTCACGCGGACGAGTGGAGTCTCTTCCGGGGCCGGCTTAAGATCTTTTTCACCAGCTCCGCCTTAATACATCTACTCTAATATATATTTAAAGTGTTATGAAATACTATGTAAGACGAAATATGCTTCATAATTCTTTAACATTAACTAAGAATGAAGTATGTGTGTATGTAAAAAAAAAAAAAAAATGATAGAGCTTAAATTCTATGCGCTAGGCTATGAGATTTAGATACGAAAATAAAGAAAGCAAAAAAAAGTAAACGTTGGAGATCCCGAAAGATTATTCGACCGCCTGCTGCGTGATAGAGTTTCGATTTGCCACATATTTCACCTCTGTCGTAGCTGCACCTACAGTTTAACGTGCAGTCCGAACCACGGAACGGCCTAGCGTTGCTGATATGTTCAAACACAACTCTTAAAATTCCTGGCCTCATCAGGATTTCAATCCGGGACGGAACCCCGCACTCCTGAAAGTAAGTGCTTTCACCACTAAGTCTTCATATCGACCGCAAAAATGAACACTAAATATCTAATATTATAACAAGCAACTGTTGATCATCTATGACGTCACCTGTCACGCCATGACGTCACTCTATGACGTCGCGCAAAGACGTCATGCTTTACGCTATTGTTCTTGGTTATGCACGTTATTTAATAACATCCGCGAATAAATTAACTGACAGAACACTGAAGTAAAAGTATGTATTGCGTTTAAACCGACATAATAATTATTAGTTGCTAGGATTTATTTAATATTCGTTTTATGTAAAAGTATCAGCTAAAATCTTTGGCCACTGATATGTAAGATAAAAGCTTTAATTTTCGCAATGTTAGCGGCAGTTTTGATATATTGTTATTAGACCTGGCACTTAACGTTACGGCAGAGGGCATTAGTAATTTTTAATTTAATTTGTTTTCTTGAGTGTTCTGTTACTTAAATCATTACTTCGTTTTAACGAAAGTAGTTCCACGCTGATCGCGATCTATACAGCATAGACTACAATTAAAACTAGTATTATATGGAATGATGTAAGATTTCTTTTTAATTTCCTTTGCTTTTACTGATGCCATATTTCTGCCGCATGTAACTGTGTCAGCCATTCAAAGGTGTTAGTATCTATCTGAATCACGAATATAAAAAAAGGAAGATGGAAGAACCAGTATATATCGATGCATTATTTCCACTAAAATGCGATATAGTACATGTATTAATATGCGTATGATTGAAGTATTGTTTCTCTGACGGCAAGTTTAGTTAGTGGTTAGGACCTGGACCAAGTAGACAACTCAAACTTTATGCCAAATAGCAAGGAACGAGACTCGTAACTACGCATTGGACAGATTCTTAACAGCAAACCATAAAATAACAATAAATAAAATTATATCATCAGAACCTGGATGGTCATTTCCGTGTGGGCCAAGTAGTCAAATCGCCCGTGAAACTAAAGGACTGTGGTACAAAGGCCGGGATTTCTCGTCGATGTTATATCTCTGGAACGTCTGCTACGCCCACAACACTGCTGTTGAGTGATTAATGGTGAGAAAAAAATTGTCTGGGGTAGTGAGACTGCGGCGTGGCACTGGCCACCAGTGGCGTAATAATAGGGTGGCAGGACGGGCAAAATTTCACGCGTTCCCAGCCGGAGGGGGCCCCCGGCCCGAGACCGAGGGAGGCCTACCACTTCAAACAGACGGCGCCCACTCACATTTGGGAGGACATAGTAGAATTCTCGTCCGGCCATCCAGATTTCGGTTTTTCTTGGTTTTCCCAAATCACTCCAAGCTAATACCGGTATGATTCATTTAAAAGGCCATGGCCAAGTTCCTTGCCCCCAGCCCATTCCCGCATCTAATGAGCTCAAAGTCGCCGATATGTAATGCCATAAGCAAGAAAAGAAAATAATTTTTTAAAATTATTGACGTCATATTGTCGCTGGTTCTCATGATTTGAGCTTGCTGACTTGCTGTTCTTTCGGCCTTCGACAGTGAAGCAGGAGTTGGTTGTTTGTGGATGCTCCTCTCACGGAGCGTCAGCTGTGAGTGACTACGTCACCGGACCGGGCGGAGGCTGTCCTCACCTTGATGAAAAGTGCAGCGAGAAACGCTGGCACGCTCGAGCAATGGCGGCCTGCAATTAAGCTGACGTTCCCACCACTAAAGGGGAAACTGGACTGCGTGAGAAGAGTTCACAGATAAGTGACGTCGAGGGAAAGAGCGACGGGAAAAACAAAAGGTCTGCCTTTAAAAGCATTTTGCTGACACACAGAATACCGCTTCCAACAACAGGTGTACACTTTGTCGATACAACGGTATGAACTTCCTTTTTATTTTGCGTTCCCATAGGGAATCGGAGTGCTAGTGCTGCCTACGCGCTGCCTGTCCGCCTGTCACATGCCTCTAGCTCGTTAATGAAACCAGTTTAAGGCTTCATTTTTTGTACATCATAGGTATTTAGTAGATTCAATACGGAATATCGTATTAAAACTTTATGAAATTATATTCTGGACAGATCGCTTAGAAACACAAAGAGACGAAAATTTATAAGTAAAACTTCTTTGGGCACGGTAGCGAAGAATTAGTCAGTGTTACGCATTAAGGAAGCGTCCATAAACCACGTACCTTCATTTTGGCCTCCTGTGAAAAGCTCCCCTCCCCGTCACGACGTGGCTTTTGCCTCTACCCTCCCACCACGCCCTCTCTATTGATTGCAGAAGATGTTTCGTACTTTTTCTGTTGTCACTCTATCTTAAATTGCATACGGAAATAAATATTCACACGCTGTTGTGTGTTCTGTACCTTATTTTAACTGTGACAAATAACATGAATAAGAAGCTACGTGGCTTGGCTTGGAAACCCCCCACGTAGCTCACCGTAACTTTCCAGTGAAACCTCCCCCCCCCTCCCCTGGATGGAGACACGTGGTTTATGGGCGCACCCTAAGTGAGCAAGTGCAACAACTTTCTGCGCATGCGCATTTAACGTTCGGCGATACTTTAATTTAATTTAATTTAATTTAATTGCAATGGAGCACAGGCTCCGGTGGCAATTTCCCTACACAGCTATCTTCCCCCTATCCTGCACCCACCTACATTTGCCCTGATACAAGCAGCTACGATAAAGTTCGCTGCCATGTTGTTGTTATTGTTTTTATGGCAACGAGGTCATTAGCGCCCTGACTAAAGACCGGACCGACAAGTTGGCTGTCATTTTATCTCATATTGCACATTGGATCATATTACATATGAGACATATGTTTTCTATTTCCTGTTACCAGAAACCTTTGATTTTAAAAGTTTATGATACAAATTCACCAAATACAACGGAAGAGGAATATTAATAGATAGTAATATAATAATAATCATCATAATCAACATCCTATTTATAAACATCTAAATATAATAATATAATAGTTTTTATTCCATCCAAATATTTTTATTTTTATTTTGTTGATGTCTCTTGCTTCCTAGTGATTATAAATTTTGTATATCAGATAATTTTGTCTAAGTTGTTCTTTGATATAAAAGCTCTAAACACAAAATAGAGACTAAATAATCCTCTGTAAGCTAGCGACTTGTGCCTTAACTTTCGATAAATTTCATTTGTTTACGAGAATAGAAGTTTCTCTTCTTGCTTTGTACACAGTGATACGCGCACCAATTTTATATTTAGTTTTTCCACAGCCTGTGGGGTTATCAATGTTTATAGTGCGTCAAGTAGAGTACTAAAATATCTAATTTTTTCCCAGTTTTTATACATTGAAAAAAATGACCTAGAAGTTATAAATTTTGGACCTTTTTTGCTACCGAGTCTATCTGAGAAATGCTGTTACTTGTTATCCCAGTATCGATTTCGTTCTATATTTAAAAAAAAAATAGTAAAAAAATAACATATAATATAAATTATCAGTTTTGTTGCGATTTTATTTTTTATACATGTACACATTTTTTCTTTTACTTATGGCTTCACGCCTCGTAGACGTCGAAGGAATTAAACGGGATGGGACTGGGGACAAGGAACGCGAAGGAATGTTTGCCCCATGGCCTTTTGAAGGAAGTATCCCGGCATTCGCCTGAAGTGATCTGGGAAAACCATGGAAAACCCAAATCTGGATGCCTGGACGGGGATTTGAACCGGCGTCCTCCCAAGTGCGAGGCCAGAGCATTAAGCGCTCACCCACCAAGCTTAGTAACACATTTTTTCACTTGCTAAATTCGGAGTGCATTGGATCATAAAGTACCTATGATAGACCTAATAGTGCATTAACGACACGTACGGCTATGGTACATGGCGTGGCGTTGGAGCACCGTGCAGCGTAGTCCGTTACCTAACATCAAAATGTGTCAGGCATCGATATTGAGTCTGATCTACCACAACTGAGATATGTGTCATTAAGGTCGGGCCACACCTGATCGATACTGAACAGACACGTCACCACACCGACAGTCGGCCGAGTGACGGCCGCCCCTTTCTCGCGTCCTCATTTTTCCGAAGTTTGTCGGTGTGACGGAAGTACGTTTTTAATTGGGTTTTTGTGAAATTAGAGGGAATGACAAGTTCTATTCCTCAAAACGCAGGTATAGTACAAAAGCTTTTCTCAACCTTCTTAAACCCGACGACCAGTAAAATGTAAAAAATAATCCTGCGGGCCACTAAATTATATGGGCCTAATTTTTCACCAATTATTATAATTTGTTACATATTTTATTGATCCATAATAACATAAAAAAACATAAAGTATGTTTTGAATTTGTACAGAAACACAGTCATCTAATTGGAAGTGAATTATTAAAAATGAATTATATATTGAAAAGACTTTCAATGATGTTAGAACTGCCAACCACATGCCGCATTTTCGTGACAGATTGAGAGTCACTGTTATGGGGGAAATAAATAACCAGTAATGTTTTATTTCGCATTCGGGAGGACGCGGGTTCGAATCCCCGTCCGGGCATCCAGATTTGCGTTTTCTATCGTTTCTCCAAATCACTCCAGGCGAATGCCGGGATGTTTCCTTCAAAAAGGCCATGGCCTAATTCCTTCCCGCTCCTTGTCCCCAGTCCAATCCCGCCTCTAATCACCTTAGCCGTCGACGTGGCGTAAAGCCGTATGTAAAAAAATAAAAAATAAAAATGTTCTGTAACAGATGAACTCACGGGCATACAGTGTAGTGACATCAATAGCGATACCTTTTCCCTCCGGGTTCTCACATATCTAAAATTGATCCACTGAATGTTTTGAGGGGTTGGCATGCATTACGCGTGATTTAAACCATTTATCAATTTTCCTGAGTAAATGTTGTAACACATCTGCTTATACTTTGTATTTAATGTTTTACATTAAAGCTTAAGTAGCGCTAAAGCTGATGAACCGCAGTCGTAAAACAGACTTCCATGAATTTAAGAGTGTCTGTGGATTATGTATTACTTAAAAGTAATAATACGATTTTTCTAATTCATAGCAAATTTCAGCGATTTCATTATAGGTTTGATCAAAAACACTACTTCAACTATAAAACAGAATAGCTTGCCTACAATCAGAAAGCTGACTGGATTCTCGAACAGGAGTATTGGAAAGCTAATGGTTGTGAGAGGTATGTCAGACAATTCCTTTACTTTCGGACTCATGAATCATGTACGTTTGATATTTGTATCAAATCGTTATATGTTTATCATCCACAGTATGAAGTACTTATTTAGCTTTTTTTTAAAGTTATTTATATACTTTGGCCTGCTTGAATCATTTAATTTCGTATACTGCTGTTAATATGTGTGGCACAAATTTGTTTTAATACTTTTTACGAATTTACATTGAGCTAAACAGAACTAATCATCTACATTCTACGTTCATTTTACTCCTTATTTTAGAACACACATTGAGATGCGATGATGTGTTTATGGACCGAGTAGTTGAAATCGCTGAAGTGGTTTTGTTTCACAACACACTGCAACCGGACTGAACACCAGAAATTTAGAATTCAAAGGTAACAGAGGCTGTGGAGTTTCTGTCCTTACATAGCCCAGTCAATAAAGGTTTTGTGTCGGAACTCTTTCTGGTAAAGCTGATTTTTTCAAGGGTGTTAGACCTTGATGAGAGAATTATTTTCTGAAAAGTTTAATATCATGGAATATGTATGGAAGTGGTGGGATGTACTTAAAATGTGTGCTAAAAGTAATGAAATATAGGGGCTAATAAAGATTTTCCTACATTAGCAACTATCCCTGACACGTTAGATCAAACTAACGCTGTTAAATGCATTAAAAATTATTTCTGGAATTTATAGCACCTTTATTCTTCCTCTTACACAACGGGCGCGGCCGGCTCACGCTGCCCACCGACTCCCGGGCGCTCACGCGCTCGAGACCCAGCTACTGTTTTCTATCTTACTAGTAGAGTAATACACATAACTGTATATGTTTATACACCGATGTACTTAGGAATATATGAGCTACAACTTTCATTCGAAGCATTTTTTTCATTTGGTGACGAATAAAAATATGGTTTTGCAAAAACGTAGATAGGTGGCAAAAAAATATTGTTTTTTTACAACATTTCGTTAATTTACGGGAAAACTGCTGCACATATCATAAATTATGTTATTATAAAAGTTGTAGAATATTTACCAGGGAATAAAACTGTAAGTAATATAACCTTAATAAACTTTTAGTTAAAAAGTTATATGCGATTGCGTAAAACTCTACATTTTAAACTTAAAGGGGGGGTAGGGGGGGAAGCTCCATTGGAATTTTCGGGGACTTTTGAAAAAATGTCTCTCTAATAGTGATCTACTACTGGGAGAAAATTCAGCTTTACCAGAGAAAGTTCCGACATTCACTGTTTGTGGCCCTTTATTGACTGGGCTATACAGCTCACGTTTTTAACATCCATGTAATATCTTATGAGCAATATATTCGTTGGCAATTTGCTTGATTTTCTGATCTTAATTTCTGACTTGAACACACACCGACAAATCCACCAGGAACAATAGATTGAGTATTAATTTTGTTTTAGTCACAGCACATCTTTTCTGAATCGACACGAAGTAGAATTCATTTCTGTATGTCTTCTTGTAGTATGGCTAGAAGATTCGGTGTCACAGTAATTTGGATTAATTCGACATTTTCAGAGGCCAGTCAGTTCAAAGAATAATTTCAGAATGTAAGATATGTGGTATAGTGAAGATCACCAATCAAACACACTTCTTTTCTTGCTGCTCGAAGTTCTTTACATTCCATACAACATAGCGCCACATTTTGAGTCATGCTTAATGAAGAGATTTCGGTGTTGTCAGATTATCAATGAAGGCTACAATTTAGGTGTTGGCAAAAATAAAATATTTCATTACATAATTTTTCCTGTGAAATTTACGGTTCAGTTTGATGTCAGGGTACTTAATTCTGTGGTACTTGCTGGTTGTATTATTATTGCTGTTACACAAATGATTCAACAATTTACTTTCTTCCAACAAAAGCTTTGCTTCTTGTCCTATCATCAGCTGATTCTACAATCAACAAATTATGAATCTAGAAACGTCAGGTGTAATCTACTCAAATGGTAATAGCGGGTAAATTTATTTAAATGTCGTGATTTCCGTACATATCAAACAATGATGTCGAAATATTTGTCAATAACACGAGAGATGAAATATACTAACTTACAGCAAGGCTTGACACGAACTGTATTACATTCTTTGTCGTCAAAATGAGACATTCAGCATGTAAAATTGATTTTAGGCTATTGTGTATTCAAAATGAGTCCATTAAACATCTCATACACCGAGGTGTCCGTTAAGTCACTCATAATCACATCTTCTGAAAACACAACGGTTCATCGGTCAATCATATTACAGAATTTTACTGAACCACCGAGAAGGGTAAAAAAATATTGAAAATGCCAGCTTTAACATTTTCTCACTGTCTGTAGGATTTATGAATTTATAAATAATAAATGTTAATGCAAACGGCAAAATTTGATTGATAATAAAAAGGCAAATGATAAATACTCTGTGAGTACAGTGTGAAACTGTGTAAAGAACTTAAACACGTCCAAAATATATTGATACTGAATCTTATTTATCAATATTAGTACTGAAAATATTTTAAACTAAATTACAAGAGGGAAAGATTATTGTACCATTGCAAAGAGTTAAATATGTCAAAGGAACACTTTCACGAGGCGAAGAAGAGTGTCAGGGGAAATAGGAGAGTAAATATTTCATTTACAACGTGAACAAAAGTTACCCCTTATTGTCTTACCACCGGATGATACACTTTGAAATTACGGCGCATTCCTACCGAGCGTCGTAGCTGAGCGATTAACGTTCTGGTCTCGCATTCGGAAGGACACGGGTTCAAATCCCCGTCCGGCCATCCAGATTTGGGTTTCTCTTGGTTTCTCAAAATCACTCCAGGTGAATGCAGGGATGGTTCTTTCAAAAGGCCGTGGCCGAATTCCATCCCGTTCTTTGTTCCCAGTCCTTCCGCATCTAATGACCTCACCGTCGACAAGGCATTAAGCCTAAAAAAACTGTGCATTCCGCCTCTTTCGCGACTGTATGAACATTAACGAGGAATCCAAACCAAGGAGCATCTCATGGAACACTTACATACGGCCAAAAATATAATTCATCTTGTTTTTATTGACTAGCACGAATCGGGAAGTCTGTTTCGTTTATTTGGAACGTTTATTGAATTAGCTTCAAAGAAAAAAAAGTTCAAAACTAGCACTTCATCCGGGATACTTGGACAGAATACAAAATATGTCAGCGATCATTAGTTGTCATTAGTATTAATCTGTCAAGACTGTGCCAGATAATTTGCAGTCGCATACACCTCATTATAACGTCATTAACTGCACCAGCTTCGACGTGTGGGTCGCAATTACACGCAAAAAGTGACTGTGTGCGAGTCATTAGAGTAAGTTGATGACTCATTCTTCATGATCAGATCTTTCTCCGTGAAACTTTCTCGTGAATGTGTTTTTCTCACCTATTGTTCGCCGACGAAGAAAATAATTAAACACGTTACGCGTATGCTTGTTAGATATGCATGCGTCTTGGTTGACGGCGTCTATATAATAGGGAGTTACCGGGACACAAGAATGCTATTACCTGCATATTTCCCTTCTGCAATGCCGGAAATGTGATGACATGTAGCCCGTTATGGCAACACAGCTCTATTAAAGTGTTCGGTAATTCGGTTCTTCCAATTTACAACTGCAAACAATGGAATATACTTCTTGACGTGCTACATTATCCGATCTGGAATGTCACTAGGATTAAAAAGGAATTCGTATAACGTTGTATCATGCTTGGGAGGACGTGGGTTCTACGCCGTCCCAGGCACCCAGACTTTGGTTTTCCACAGTTTCCTGAGATCACTCCAGACGAATGACAGAATGGTTCCTTGAAAATGTCATGGCCAAATTCCTTCCCTTTCTTTACCCCTAAAGTTCTCCCGGGTCCGTGAATCCGATGTAAGCAATCCATGAAAATAGCTTTCAGTGAAGCTATAAAATACATAAAGAGATCGATTCTATCTAATAGATTTGAACCAAAAAGTTTATTCAATGATTATCGGTCCAATGAAAGAAATAATGTTAATAAAATTGTAACGACCTTTGCAAGTTTTCTTGTTATATGCCACTAAAATTAGATCAAAACTATTTTAAACACATTTAGCATCTTGAACGATATACTCTTCTAGCCATAGTTCTATTTCAGTGAATAGAAAATAATCACAATGGCGATAAATTTTGAGAACACGCTGGATGACTGAGCACACATACTTCTTTTCTAGGCAAAAATCCCTGTACGTCTTCTGTTCCATGAAGAGGTGCATTATGATTAAAAACCAACTGCCTATTTTCTCCAAGCTTAGATGCACTGTTCCCAGATTGCAGATGAAATTTGGTCTTAAATATGTCCTGTTTTGCGCCTTAGATGGTTTTGTAAACTGCCCAGATACACATTTAGTCTCGTTATACATGGTGAGTCAAGAACGTCTTTACAACTTTGGAATGATATAGAAATTTATTGAGATAAATTATAGAATCGATAGATGTGTAGCAAACAACCTCAAGTTACACATAAAAGTGCCATTTTGGTTCGATGTGACTATCATTTGTCAGGCGCAAAAATCCCACCGGTAATTGATTTATTCCCACACTCGTTGTAGCAAATCTGGCATATCTTGTGCAACCGCAGCATAGATTCTATTTTTCAGGTCGGCCAAATTGTTTGGTAGGGGAGGAACACAAACACGATCTTTAATGAAATCCCGGAGAAAGAAATCCTGTGGTGTCAAGTCTGGGGACCGAAGTGGCCATGTGATTGGTCCTTCACGCCCAATCCACCGACCTGAGAAGCGATTATCGAGAAAACCTCGAACTGCCTTGGGATGAAGATAACTGCAAAGAAGAGTCAGCTAATTAGATACACAAATAAAAAACAAAAGGTTAATTATGAATATAAGGTGGGAAAAGAATTACTTGCTGAAGACTTGAAATGTAAATATCTAGGCATCACATTTGATAACAAGCTTAACTGGGCAGGACACATTGGACAGGTGGTAGGAAAAGTTTCAAAATCCTGCACTTGTTGGAGGGAGTGATGAGGGGATGGACGAGAGAAGTCAAGGAATTGGGTTACAAAACTTTGGTCAGACCATTGCTCGAATATGGTAGTGTAGTATGGGACCCACATTTTGAGTATCAAATACAGGACTTGGAGAAGATGCAAAAAAGGGCTGCTAGATTTGTTTCTGGAAATTATCACGGAATGCAATCAGTGACAGATATGATAAAGGAGCTGGAATGGGATTCATTGCAAGACAGGAGGAGGATGAGGAGGGTCAAGGGAGTGTACAGGGCGTATACTGGCGATGAGGCATGGAAAGGTATTGCAGTAGGTATGGAAAGTAGTTCATGGAATGGAAAAGATGACCATGACCACAAGCTGGCACTCGATTTCAGGCACAAGGGTGTGGGAAGATTTTCTTTTTTAGGTAAGGGTGTCAGGGATTGGAATGAGTTACCAAGGGGAATTATGAATAACTTACCGAAAACGTTAAAAGAATTTAAAGTTAAAATTTGTAGAGGGCAAATGTAGGTTGGTGCAGGATAGGGGGAAGTTGGGTGTGTATGGAAATAGCCAGCGGAGTGTGTGTTCCATTGCAATTAAATTAAATTAAATGAGTTGATGCACCGTCTTGCTGGTAGTAAACCATCCCATCTGGGTCATCTTCATCGATTTGTGGAATTAAAAATTTTTCAAGCATATCCAGATAGACACTAACAGTGACTGTTTTCTCCATGAAGAAGGAAGAGCCATAAACTTTCAATCTGTTAAGGGCACAAAACATATTAACTTTGGGCTGTCACGAACGTGTTCCAGGGTTGCATGTGGATTTTCGCTGCCCGATATTCTGCAGTTGTGGGTCTTCACCATGCCACTGATATGAAATGGTGACTCATAGTTGAAGGTTATTGTGTTCAGGACGTTCCACACAAGTGAAAGTAGCCATTTTAACTATACGCTGGCGCTCGTGGTGGCGAAATGGTGTACTGATGCACTAGGTGTTTCAAAATTGAGGTTTTTTGCTACAAAATGATACATCACCGATTCTGTAAGTTTTCTCAATAAATTCCTATATCATTCCAAAGTTGTAAAGTCCTTTTTGACTCACCATATTTAACTTTCGAACACTGTCACTGAATGAGGCGGCGAGTGACGACAATGATGCTTACACTGTAAATAGGGATGCTGTGAGAGTTGAATGAAAGTGCGTCTTTTATAGGCCTTGCAGTTTCAAAGTGTTCTTCGAAAGCTGGCAGGTTCTTCCTTTCAGCTATCGCCTATTTAGCCTACCTGTAGCCCTGACTGGACCCTCATGTTTACTGTATGTACGGAACTGACCATGAACGAACCCGATTGTTGTGGAGGGTTGGGGAGTCCTTCGTCGTGCACCCGTGAAGGAAGGGACTCTAATTAAGTCACTGGCTGATTGCATCTGGTCTGGGAATGCCCGCGCTGCTTTGTTTGTGGCGAGCGCTAATTTCCTGCTCACAGAGTCTATTGTTCGCTTACGTCTGTGGAAGGCTTCTTTTCTCTATTCTGGGCACTCGTTAAGCTACCGTACACAGGGGGAGGGAAGTCGCTGAAAGAAGCCATTTACACTACACCACAGCACTCTCCACTCGGCCTTGCTTCTGGTAGTTTAGCTGTTTCATTGTGTTTCTACGAGAAACTCTGTTGCACAGCATCTTGTTTGACCAAGTTTCTGAAGCAGTTTCCACGGTGGCTTTCGTTGCCGAATGTTACCTAGGCAACACATCCTGGAGTATTTCATATTAATAGTATGATCTTGGGTATCAGGATCTCGTCACTTTGAATTATAGAAAAATACGAGCAGCAAATGAACAAATTCAAGCCATACTATTTGCTAAAACGAATAATTTATATATTACCATTTTTAATACAGTCTGTTTCATCTTAAGTGTCCCTGGTATAATATTAACGGAAATTTAGGTAAAATTTAGGAAAAAGTTTTTTTTTTTATTTGTAGATGTTCTCCCTTTACTTTCAAACATTTGCAAGATTTGTAGGTGCATATATACAAGTTATTTCCATCTTTATCCCGGCTGTACCAGTGTGGCTCAGTGCGTTAATATGCATACTTTGTCTTTATATTGCTTCAGAACGAATGAAACGTTCAGATTTTGCTAAATTGGACTTGGAGATGCATTTAATAATAATAATGTCCTTATGATCGTTGCAATGTCATCAGAGAGCTAAGAATTCTACGTCCCGAAACTTGTCATCCGCTGGTCGGTCCATAAACCACATTATGAATGATACGAAGAGTAATGTCAATCGAATGAATTAACCAAAAGAATGTACAAATAAATATCGTTATAGTTCTACACCGGTAAATTATAATAAAATGCAGCACCGTGCGTTTTCTTTGCTGCGCTTTAGTGAAATCGTGTAAGTTACTTTTTTCCAACATCAATGTTAGGTATCACGATATGAACAGGATCGATAGAAATACAGATGAAATATTTGGCCAGTAAGAATCATCAGTGTACAGAGCTGTGACACCTTACTGTTTCGGTGGATGACGCGAAGTTACTATGCCACCATTTTAGGACTTAGATTCTGACGCGGCAACCAATTTGTTGGTAAAGAGTGTACACAAAAATTGATCATATCTTGAAAATGCATATGTGTCTTTGCTGAGCATGTTTCCATGATAACTCAAACAGTTATTTGGATGTATTGTTGTTCACAGAAATTTTAGTACAATCCGGTATTTTTATTTTACTTAAGATGCAGCATTCACCTCGTGGATCTTTCCTACACATCTCGTACTTTTGCATCCCGCGAATTCAACTTTAAAATCTTTCACTGTATGAGGTTAAATTGTTCAGCAGTTTCCCCGATAATTTATTCCATCCCATAATTCTCTTATAAAGGATTTTGTTGTTTTCGCAGGCGTCATATTAATATAAATATAAATCCTTACGGGATTATCTCTGCGTTGCTATACTCCTCCTTCTTCTTTTCCCGACATTTCAACCTAGTCTTAGGTCTTCTTCAGGGGTCGTGTGCCGAATCTGCTACAGATTGTGATCTTGCCAACAAATGATAGCTTTTTCATTCCATTTTGCCAAAAATATTATGCTAGTTTATGGTAATTGTCATCTATTCCCTTCTGCATACCACTCCTAACTCTTCTCCAAGTATTTATAACGGTATCATCGACAACACTCTCATCACCGTTTTCTGTTTTCCATTTACTTCAAACACATCTCCTTTCTCATGCAAATTACTGACAGTGTTCTTAGGTAATTTTCGCAAACAAATCCAGCTACGGTCATTTGCATTCATTCAAACTCTTGTATCTGATACTCATTATGTGGGTCCCGTAATATTCGAGTCACCACGTGTATGTGTTGGGTAACAGACAAACTTATCCAGATGTCTGCCAGAAAAGAAACGATATCTAGAGATTTTATTCAGCTAGGACACGTTTAAAACCAGTCCCTATAAAGAAGGAATGTTACTCAGATTGAGTTACGAGACCATTTCATTTTTAAACCGTCCACTATAGGCATCAACATAAGGCAGTGGTTCCCAATTAGTTTTTCCCGAGTAGCACTTCAACAAAAAGTTTATCCTCGCGTACCAGTTATAGCTGAAATGATAAACAAAATTTGAAAACACTTGTTTATTAAATTTTAATCTAAGAACAAGCATCAGAGGAAAACAACCTATGTCCCAAAATGTTATTATAACAATTCCAATAATAATGAAAATCATAAATGTTTATACAAGTTTAATAGGTCAAATGTCACTCTTTGCACAGATTTGAGACATTTGGTTGCTGTCTACTGAGCTTTTACCTTAAATCATATTCGTGGAGATGTTTGGTTTTCGTATTTTTCATGACCTAAATTGCACTCTCAAAATGGTACGTTCTACAAAATGGGAGTAAAAGATTTATTACTGCTTTCCTAATGTGATAACCTTCTTTTAGTTTAGCCCAAAAATTTACCGGTGACTCAGGAGTGTACTGTTGCAAGCAGTTTCAATTAGTTCCTCATGGTCAGATATGGCAAGACGGTTTGTGGAGTGGTTGTTTATACAGTTACACTGTGGCGATATTTTTGGAAAATAGCTGCATATCTCTGTAGAAATATTTTGCAAGTGGAGTTTAGTAGTTGATTTTACATGTTCATACAAAGTCGAAGAAATCGTTTCCAAAAATATTTTGGCGAAAGTAACATTTGCGTAACTGTGCGTTTTTTTTTCAGTTATCTTGGTGGTTACCATTGACCAGTTCTTGTTTCTCAAACTTTTAAGGACACGTACGTCTATAAATTTGTTCCAGGCGCTGGCGAATCCTCTTGAAATTTTGTTTTGTTTTTGTTTTTTTGTTTTGTTTTTTAAGCTCCAATACTAGCGACAATGGGTAACAATGAGCAATATTCACCATTGTGCGTGTTATTGTACATGATATAACTAGTCCGCCATTACGGAACCCCTAGGGGTTCGCGTACCCCACTTTGAGAAACGCTGCCTTAGGCTAAGGACTACCACGCGTGCAACTTGAAACAACCTAACGTACCCCAGCGGATACGCGTGCCACTAATTGGACCACTGACGTAAGGAAATCGCCATCTCTTAAAACGATTGCTTATAACTGTATGGCTTTTGTTGCACGGAAATCAGTGACAACGTCTGATGTGGCGTATGATTTCTTTTTGTCAGCGGGAAAAGAAACTCCGTCACACTCTAGTTGCTTGTCTCACATTGTGTTCTTCGCATGTTAAGAACAAAATGAATGTCCATTTCACGGACGATTTAGCTGAAAGCTGCGTAATGTGGGTTAATGTGGGCGGACCCTACTTCCTCTCGCGAACAGACACATTCAAGGAGCATTCAAGTGCCGCTCCCCCCGTATTGTGTGCCGCAAACCTGGAAGCACTTTGCTTCCGTCAAGGAAGCGTCTTTTTTTTGCTAATAACAAGGAAGTTGTGTTTTTTAGGCGCTGTAAAATAGAAAATTAGCTTGTATCACAGCTTAGGCTAAATAGGGAATTGTTAGTGAATCGTTCCTATACACATAAAAAGAAGATACAGAAAGGCACAGTTCGGGTAAGTGCCATATTTTTCGTGAAAACTTCGTGATGAAATCATAATAAGTTTTTTTTTAATAATATGTAATTTAATTACCAATATCTTTAATACAGTGGTTACATAGGGCAGTATTACAAGTTTTATCGCATGTGTCAGAGGTGTGTGGTAGCTACAGTAACACGGGTACACCTCATTTCCCCCTCCCCCCCCCCCCCCCCCCGATGCAGTCGTAGCTCTCGCATTTGTGTGACCCTGGACTTTTTAGGTTTCTTGGATTCCTTTTGACGCAAGGTTTTTTTTTCTAATTTACGTTTTCTATAATTCCGAGCATATATGCGACTCATATGAGATGACATCTTTATTTTTTGTAGTTTTCAATTTCATATTGATCTTTACTTGTATTCCGACGAATATTTTTTATTTCTCACTTTGACTCCTAGTAGTAGTTCGCGAGCTCTTTACAATGACACTTGAATCAACGTCCTAACCGAACGCGTATTCACGTTACACTAATTTATAACTCTACACAACGCTAATTCCAAACAGTCGCCACCGTGCAGTCATAATAGTCCGATGACGTCACAAGCAAAACAATGTTGCACGACGAACAACACGCTGCGCCCGTCATCAACGTGTTGTTAGTCTTGTAGTTATTAGTGATTCAAATCTGACGGTATTTTCTAACACAACAAAGTTGAACAAGCTACTATCAAACTTACCGAATATGCGCCAATATTACATAAACTCCAATACCTTAAAAACGTAATGTAACGAATTTTTTCGAAAAAAAACCCTCAAGCCAATGAACAGGCAGGAGGTTGTCAAAATGAAGATAGCTTGTCGATATAGACCAATTTTTATTTTTCGTAATTCTTTTATTTTATTTATCTGAAAAAGAGAGAATGTGTAGTTCCCAAATTGGACCATACAATCAGTTCACAGTTGAACTTTTTTTCATTATCCTTATATTTCTATGGTATAATTGTTCTCTTTTACCTGACACGTTCGAGGTTGGCTTGTTGGAGCTTCGGTGATGGAGGAAATTTTCAACAAGCCAGCTGGGTAAGAGAGATGGTTGCACACAATTCCTAATCACCAGATTGTGTACCAACCGTCTGGATTAAATTCCAAACGTATCCTCTGTTCGTATTGAGTGAGGGAATCACACACTGTTGGTGGTGATTCGTCCTTAAAATCGGATAATTAAATTTGGTTACCAACTGAATCTTTCGGAAGAGTAGGCTTGAAAGAACCGACAACGGGTTTCATCTTATTCCTTCTTTCGTCTCTAATACGCAGAACGCCACACTGATTACATACACCACCACATTGCTCCAAGTTTACAATTACATTTCAGAACACTGTAACCTTCCTATCCTTCTTTGGAAACTACTTCATTATCTTTATTCTAATGGTCACTATTCAGATCTTAGCTCTCATTACTTAATCTATGGCTATTAATAAATTTACTTCTCAAATTGTCTATTAAGTCTGAACTATTCTAGTATACCTTATTAACGCTCCTTGATGGTTTCCAACAGGAACGATTACGTTTTTTTGGCATCTTTCTCACTTAAGATGGATTTTAATGATTGCCATCCGGTTAAAAATATATCTTTCTCTTTTTTCTTGTTTGCAAGAAAATCGTATACTCTACCTGAAATTACTTCTCTTTATCTTCCTTCAGAAAAAAAACACCATAGGTTCTACATTCAATATAATGTGTGGTATTCACACATTTATTACAACACTTCTAGTACATATCGTAATCAATTCAACATAAGATTTGTACGAACATATATTCCTTGACCGCAGCCCCAACTGTTTTACTTAAATTAACTTCCATATAAGTCAAAATATTCTTCATGATGCGTCTTCATAAAACCATTATTACCATTAAAAATATTCCTTCAACTTCCATAATCCAATTTAATCTTCAATTATCCACAACTTCTTCTCCCTTGTCAGGACTCCCTAAGCCTGTTTACTCTGTTCTACCAAAGGTTCTCCAAATATTCCATTAGTATTTTATATTCACAAATTATAATACACAGAAGTAAATACTTTTCTATGCTTATCTCTATATTTACAACCTGACGTGATATATGACCGTTACAACACGTTCATATTAAATAACGCTACGGGAAACAATCCCAGGTCATCTGTTTCCGGAAACTAAACTCTTTGACAGCAGTTGACCGAGTCGGTATGTGAGCGGTAACGCTCGGCCCTGCATTCTGGAGGACGTAGTTTCAAATCTCTTTCTGGCACAGCCAACCGGACATGGTTGTAAAGTTAGTATTTTTATTGGCTCCTTTACACCCAACATATTAGTGTTTTATTTAATCTTGCCGTCTGTATGGCCGACACCCCTACAGTCTGCCATGCAGACGGTAATATTTTAAATTTTAAGCCACATTGCTGAGCTGGTTGTTGTTAGGGAGCTAATGACCCCGACGTCGACGTGTCCTTAAGCCCCAACAACAACAACAACAACAAAAACTCTTTCCGGCCATCCAAATATTGGTTTCTTGATATCACTCCGTCTAATGCTGAGATAAATCCTTCAAAATGACTTAGACGAATTCCTTCCCGTTCCTTAGCTCCAATCCTCTCATGGTTAAAATGACCTCTACTTCTATAAAATTGATATAAATTTTAAATAAATACTGGGTAAAGTGAGTATAAAGTAACATGGGTAAACAGGAACGACTAGTCAGTTTACTAAAAAAAACTAAGGATAAGCATTTAGAATTTTTATATTCACTTAAGCTAAAGGACAGGAAATATCGATAATTTTTTTTAAAATGTTCCCAATAAAAGTTGTTACATGATTGGCTATATTACACCTACCATCCAATAAGTACTACTACACAATTTTTAAACGAGGCTTCTACCGAGCGTGGTGGGTGAGCGTTAACGTTCTGGCCTCGCATTCGGGAGGACGCTGGTTCGAATCCCAGTCTGGCGATCCAGAATTTGGGTTTTCCATGGCTTTCCCAAATCATTCCAGGCTAATGACGGGATGGTTACTTTTAAAGATCATGGGTGAATTCCTTTCCGTACCTTGCTCTCAGTCCTTTCTCGCCTTTGATGACCTCGACGTCGACAGGGCGTAAAGCTATAAGCAAAAAAAAAAAAAAAAGATGTTGTGTTCTTATTAAATGCCTGATTATGTCTTTCAGACCTCTGACATATAGTAACTATTGGTCAGATTTTGAATGTGACATGAGCAAGTACATAGAGACGTATTAAGCATAATGTTCTGCCCTGAAACAACTCCGAGACTACTATAGGAGTCTAGGCCAGATGCAAAAGTACGGATGACTCTATCTTTCTTCCGTATGTTTAAATGTCGTGTGTCAGTAGTTGGTACAAAAAGACGATGATCAGATTAGAGGAAGCGGATACGAGTGGTAATCGGTGTTTGGAGACGCATATATTAATTCAGAATAGGAAGTGAGACTAGACAGAATAACAAAAACAAATGGACAAAGTGGAGAGTCTAACAATACACGCCACAGGAGATTTTTACACCGTGAGGAAGGGATGCGGAGGGACCCTACAGACAGGAAGCCCTGTTGGTGCATGACTTCCGGTCAGGGTTGCTCCTCACGTACTGGAGCTAGTTGCACTTCCACTTTGTTATAGCTAAAAAGCAAATAAATGAATTGACTCAAGTGGATCAATTAAGTGTTTGTGAGAAATAATATCATACAAGGAGGTCATCTATATGTCTATAAAAATATATGTGTGTGTATTTGTACGCTCTTTATACAAATCCACAGCTTTTATCCGAGTTTAATAAAACCTTGAACAAGTATAGTTTAAAACAAACAAAAAAAAAATACTGTTTACATTTGGTTTACGTAAGCCCAACCCCTCTCATCCTTTAATATTTGCAAATGTTCTCGATAAAAACCCAAAGTTTTTATCCGATTTATATGGAATTTCCCACAGGCACACTTTAAAACAAAAAGAGGAAAATACTGTCTAAATTTGGTTACATAAACCCTACCCTTCTTCTTTCTCCCTTAATATTTGAAAATGTTCTATACACAAGGCCATAGTTTTTGTTCGGCTTAGATGGAACTTTGCACATTTATTCTTTAAAACAAAGAGAAAAATACTGTCTATATTTGGTTTACAAAAACACAACTGCTCTTCACCTTTATCCCCCTTAATTTTCTCAAATTTTCTTCATACGAATCATTTTTCTCCAATTTCGATGGAGTTTCACACATTTATACTTTAAAACATGTGAAAAATATTGGCTACATTTAAAAAGCGTTTAAAAGTTGATTTGGGGACACATAAACCCGCAGTTTTTATCCGACCTTGATGAAACTTTGCATTCTTATACTTTAAAGCAAAGAGAAAAATACAGTATACATTTGCTTAGCAAAAATTCTACTCATCTCTCCCTTTATCCCCCTTAATAATAATTTGTAGATGAAATTATTCGATTTTTTCAAAAATCACGGAAAAGGTAGGGAAATCGGCTAAAGTGGATAGAGATGTTCTTAAAGCCCATAATATTTTCTGTCAAATGGTGTTGGACCGATTCCGATTGTACAACTATTCTTCGATAAATTCGAACTTGAAGTATAAAAATTGTTTTTAAGTTTGTGCGGTGGCATTTAATTCTACAGTTTAATCCGATCACAAAGAAACTTCTCGCACATATGCTTTAAAATAATTCGAAAAATAATACTTACGTTTGGTTTTCAAAATTGAACACGCTCTCCCCCTTCATCTCTCTTAAGACAAACTTAAACGTGAAACTTTTCCTTTTTTTTTTTAACCTCCGAGGAACGCCAGGTACTCTCTTAGTACCTTTTAAAACCTATGAATTGATATATGTTGCAAATTATACTCACTTCACGCCTTCATTTTGCGTAGATTAAGGAAAACTAACGATTTAAAAATTCTCCATTTCTGTCGTTAATAATGCAGAGTGGCAGTATAGAAAAGAAAGACAGCAATGTTTAGGAATAGCAATCTACTCAATTAAATTATTCCCTCGAAAGCATGTATTTATTCTGAAGACAGACTTGAAGAAAGCATATGCTGTATTATCTATGATCTGAAGTATTTACTTAGTATTTTTCGATGAGTACTTGTCAAAGCCTATCATTGGGTTTCACCGATTTATAACAAAATAAAAAATGTTCTCATGAAGTAAAAATCAATAGAAACCCATAGATTTATTGTACAGTTATCTACGTTTGTTACTCAGTAAATTTTCCTCTGTAATTACAAGTCATGAGATATGCGAACAATATTACTCACCACAGAAGGGTAGCTCCCCCTGCCAGGTCCCCCTTGTGGAACACGTCAGCTTTTCCGACCTGAAACAGCAGAGAGAGCATAAAACACATGAGTGCATACTATCAGGAGAACGGTACTAATCGGACATAAATCAAATATGCATAATTTAATACAAATGATACCTTTCTATAGAATGTTCATTAAACTGTATCTACGTTTGGTTCTGCGTCGCCAAGTGATGATCGATGATACTTATGTAATGAACAACGGTCGCGTAAAACTACTTGATGACCGGAATTCAAATAAGATGGATTTTTTTTTCTGCGCTAAATGCCTGCTTAGGAGCGCTCGTACTTGTTTCCGTGGGAATTCTAACTCCGAAGTTAGGAAGGAGACTGCGAATCTTTACCTTCACTATTTCCACTGTGCGTGGCTTAATGGCATGTACAGTAGGACATCCTTTGATGCAATACCCGCTTTCAGGAGTTGGTGGTTACCATGGGGGATCTGCCTCACGTTGGGAACTCTCTTCGGAAGATGAGTTATGGTTGTTTCTGTCGCCTTTCCCTAGCGCGTGTTCGTATGCGTTATTGTATATGTGGATGACTGTGTGTGCGTGCTCAGTACAGAGTTCTGTTTCTGTTCTATGAGATGGGAGATGAGAAAGAAAGATGGTCCAGTCAGACCTACTCTTGGGAAAGAAATCGGGGAGGGGGGCAGGCTTAACGTCCCCATACGCACTGCGGAGAGGTTTGGGTCTTAACCCAGGACAATCTGTTGATCAGGAATCGTAGACCACCACCTCTCCTACCCTGCCGATAAAGTCCTGATGATGACAATTTTTTCCACCATCAGGATTCGAACAAGCTAACACCGTGTCAGCGCCGGACACAGTCACAATGCCGCAACCAACTTTTAAATATATATTATTTTTTTTAAAAGATGCCATTTCAGCCATACTCCATTTACAACTGTGTTTCTATTTCTTCAAACGTATGCGTACTATACTATCGTTTTACTCTCCATTGGGGACAAACATGGGACGAACACAACACTGGGAGATAAAATGGTCAAACCTTAGTTACTGACTTTTGATAATGTGCAGATACAAGTCTATGTTTACTACGTATCCTTCGATCAACAGTTTGATAGATGTATCCCTTCTACTGTCCACTGTCAGTTTGATAGGCCCGTTTCGGGGAGGGGGGGGGAGAGGGGAGGGGGGGAGAGGGGGGAGAGGGGAGGAGGGGGTAGAGGAGGGGGGGGGCTTAAGGGCGCGTCGACAAGGTCATTAGCGGCCCGTTTTGGAACTTCCTAAATACTGACTGAAGTGTTGGTATCTGTAATTGCCGTAAGATGAATTCTAATTTTTTTAAGTTGTTTGGACCATCCTAGCATTCGCTGATGTAACTAAGTAAAACCGCTAAAAACAGTATCACGTCAGTCAAAACGTTTGATCATAGATCCGTCGTAGCTCTCATTGTTCAATATGGCGCTACCTTAACTCGCTCGAAAAAAATTGCGTGTAACTAGCTAATTATCTTAGCTTTCATTTCCGACTAAAAGGAAACTGAACTCACTTTTACGAAAAGTTAATAGCCGCAGGGTCGCAGATAGGTGTTTTATCTGTTGTTTAATCTCCGTGTTAGAAATAACTGGAACCTATATTTTTTAATTTTGTTTATTTGTAGAAATATAATTCCGCGCCGATTATGAAAGATTTGAAACATCTTAAATTCCATGGCAAGGCATACGACGCATCAAAATACAGTACTTGATGATTCAAGTTTAGGGTGAGATGCAACTTTTGAGTGACAAGATTTTTAATGAAGTTCTAAATTTTTGTCAAAATCGTATCTATTCAAGAACGTCCCAAAGTACTGTATTTAGTGAAAAAGATTTTAAAAACCTCATTTCAGGCAGTGCTCTACCTTTATGTAAAGTTAATGAGGAAACGGAAATTTATTTAAAAAAATGTGAGAATTCACCGTATCGCGACAAACTTTGAGCCAATTTTACTGTCAGTAAATCAAATGCAGAATTTCTAAAAATGAGTGGAGCCGGACGGAAAGAATCATCAACATTGGCAGTAAAGTTCTTATACGTGACTCACAATTGTTCTGCAGCTCTGGTCGAAAGTAAAGCATATATAGTTGCTGTGATTCTGAATAAACTCTCAGTTTCTTTCACGCGCGACGGCAATTTATATGCAATACTATCTGGAAAGGATGTGCCGTTTGGCAAAGCAATAATGAAAATAAGATAATTTTTTGTTAATTTTTGATTAATCCATCATGAAAACGCACCTTCCCCGTATGTTATTGTTAATAAGAGAATTTTATGTCCATATCCAACTACTAACAACCAATGTCAGCGTTACAGAAAATTCGACAGGAGACGCAGCAATTAAGAGAATATATTCATGGAATGTTATATTTTGTCGTATAGAAGGAGGGTAACGAGCTGGAGATTTGAAAGGCTCTGATTCAAAGGCGTCAAGATTTTGGTTAACTGTAAAACAAACTTATCTTTAAAAGGTAAGCTCTCTTGTGTTACAGATACCAAACATTTTTGTAGGCTCGCGATTTGTGGAGTGAAATATCTGAACGAATCTGTATAAATAAAATTCTCAGTGAGTACAGGATACCCAAGGAAACAAACTGGCAACAATAAATTGGTTGGCGAGAGAAAAATAGACCACTGTAGTTTTTACCAACACGGAACAACTAATACATTCATGATGTTACAAACATAATTTAAATGCTAATGAAGTTATTATTTCACTGCCCACATTGGTAGATGAGTCTGAAAAACAGTAACTTGATTATCAGTAAACAGGCTGATTGTTTTCAGGTGCGGTGAAAAAACATTTCTTGTGGTCAATAATCCTGTTGCCAATGTTTCTGCCTTCTTTTAAACTTAACCTAAAAATGTCGTGGAATTATTGTCTCTACGTCAGGTCACACGATACGTACTTCTAACAAAATCTGTTTCCATATTTGACGCACAAAATTGGGATGTTCCTATGGAATCTTTTATGAAAAGGATAGTCAAAAATACACCAACACTCAAATACCATTTACCAAATAATATGTGTTTATTTCCACTCCTTGGTATTCAGACTGACTAATGTTTGTGACACATATTCTTGAGGAACAACGTCACTTCCAACACCTGTACCTCTGGTAAGGTATTATCATAACTGAATCACCACTTATAGGTGACATGAATATGTAATTAAACTAAGGTCATTGAAAATAATTGGATTACAGTCAGAGTTACTGCATATATCTTTAAACATGTCAACAGCTAAAGTCGAATTTAAATTGCAATGTTGTTGCAGGCCATTTTTCCGCAGTTGAAATATATTGAATTGCTATTAAATAACGCCAATGTAATATTTCCTTAATGATTTATCGTCGTATTAGTTTCTCCTTCTATCTAGGTATCATAAGCGACGAATCTACATTGAAAATTTCTATGTAATATTTTGATTGAGTAGTTCTTTAACTGTAAAATTTTCTTTGTCCTTTCTAAAACAGTATGCATTGGTGTTATCAGGTTTGATTGTTAAGCATCTCTGGTCCTCTCATCAAGCACGTTGCATTTTCTGTTTTCAGTAACTATGCGGGAGCTGTCTGTCAAATTGCACCAGTCATATGTTGTGCAATGCGCCTTGCGCTATTCTATTATTTGTCGTTAATGCTTTATCAGGTTCGTCCCAAGTGTGCTGATAGCACCAGTTTTGAGGTTATGCAGATGAGTAACGTTTTCATGAAATGTTATTGTACAATCGGGAATGTAAGGTAAGTGTAAACGTTTAATATGTTTTGGCTCATAATTTTGTGATTTTGTTTTGTTTTATTTCAATACGATTAGAGTGAATTTTGATATGGTCGTTTGTAACATGTTTCTCGTTGGTTATTGTTTTTTTTTAATTCTTATTTTCCTGTAGAATGAAAGTGTAGTGTATGTAGTTGTTATTTGTTGGGATTTGAATACCTTTGATTATTTCTGTCGATATATTGTAGTGTTCTAAAATCTCGGTTGATGTGGAATCATTTCCATACTTTAGTCGTTCTATGCGTTCTTTGTGTCGGATTTTGGAATGCTTAGTGTCTTTCCTATGTATATTGCCTCTTATTTTAAGCACGTATGCTGATATAGGCCTTTTTTGCATCTATATTTTTTGTACCGTAAACCCGAGTTAAGCTTATATCAGTGCAATCACCATCACGTTTGTGAAAGTTTTTTTTTTTTATTTTTTTTTTATTGCTTAACGTCTCTCTAACAGCGAGGTCTTTAGAGACGGGAATGGATGGGGGGCAAGGAATGGGAAGGATTTCGGCCATGGCCTTTTGAAGGAAGCATCCCGGCATTTGCCTGGAGTGATTTGGGAAACCATGGAAAACCCAAATCTGGATGCCCGGACGGGGATTCGAACCGCCGTCCTCCCGAATGCGAGGCCAGAACGTTAACCGTTACACCACCAAGCTCGGTCGCGTTTGTGAAAGCTTTTGTTAATACTCTAGAAGCAAACTTAGCTACATTTCGTCCCATTAATTTTAAACTAATGAGTTTGATGATTAAACAATAATATTCCAGAGAACGTGGATATGATTCCTACTGCAGCCAAAAAAGTTTAGTTTCTTACGTTTTCTTAAAATTATTATAGGTGAAAGAAGTCAGGTTTCATATGAATTGCTTGAGGTATTTGCATATTCTTCTCCTGTAATACAATTGCTAATACTATCAATAATCTACGAAACATCAAATTTGATGCAAAAAATAGATAATTATGGCCACAAAAGGATATTTTTCATCCTCTTCGGAAGCACTGTGTTTGTCTTCATGTCTTTCGTAATTGTTATTAATAATGATGTCATCGTTATTGTTAGTGTAAGACTGGTAAAGCTAACTGAATGTGGTTATAGATTTTGAATACCACCTGCTTTCTTAATTTTTATTTTTAGAATTTTTTTTTCAAAGGCACTTTCTTCCTGAAAGACATTATATTTTATCAGACGGGTCCTGCTTCTAAAGAGCTAAAGAGACGAAGAATTGTTTGTGTTTTCTTGAAAATGACGAGGTCTTGTGTGCGAGAAACGTTATATATGCTTCTAACTTTTAATTGCCTGTTTAAAATTCGTTGGTTCTGCTGTGTGAGTAAATGTGGCGCGTAATATGAGAAAAGATAAAGGAAAGAGTAGGGGAGAAAATGGAAAGTTTAGTTGATCTCGCAATTCAGTGAAACAAGTGACGGAAGCCATCAACAAACTTACAATTATTGACTCGGAGAGAAATCCGTTCCAGTGTCATAGATGATCTATAAAATTATTATGTCTCAGTGATAAACAAAATTAAGAAAGTCACCAGAAAATAATATTTGTTTTTAGAGAGTGATGATCACCAAAATGTAAGTAAATTTTCAGTCTTGTGAAAACACTGCTTATTTAGGTAGACGCCCAAACTACCTTCGGGGGGGGGGGGGGGGAATAATATATCCATTTCGTTATATGTTGTTGGTGTCCATTGTGCAATAAAAACGGCTACTAGCTTTGAAAAATATTTTATGGGGAGATACATGCCAGAAATTAATTGGCGTAGAGAAAAACGTGCAAGCAATGTGAAGAACCCATCGATACGTTTCTGTTCATGCAAGTTTCATAAGATTATAAATATTTTTTGATCAGTGATAGTTCGCGTTATATGTGGCAAGGAATTAATTCCAAAAATATATATAAACGTCTGTATAGGGACACCATTAGGCAAATACTTGTCGCACTGCCGTTAAATTACTCATGAAGACTGCGTAGAAAAAAGTGTTACTTTGAACACTTACTTTACATTCCACAGCTATTGTTACAAATAATTTCCTGTTGAGAATCATTTATATTGGTTGATTTGGTTTTGGATTCTTCTCGCAATCTTATTATCTTTGTTGTGCTGGCGTTCAGTAATCTAGGAACAATCAAGGTTGTAGAATGTGCGCCATTTGGAATAATTATTTCTTTTAAACCAGTGCTAGTCGAAGCAGAGTGACTTACGCGTCGAAACATGCGCTGTATGGCCATAAGGGATCGTCCATAAACTACGTGGCTTGGTGTAGGGGGGAGGGGTTGGCTGAAAAGCTACTCTGAGCTACGTGGGGGGGGGGGAAGGGGGGTTTCCGAGCAGGCCGCGTAGCTTTTTGTTCATATTATTTGTCACAGTTAAAATGAGGTATAGAACACACAACAAAATTTAAATATTTATTTCCGTCATTTAATTATGTCCGTATGTAATTTACGATAGTCTGACAACAGAAAACAGTACAAAATGTTTTCTGAAATGAATAGGAAATTAAGCTACGTGAGGGGGGGGGGGGGGGGGGGGGGGGGTTCGCAGGAGGCCAAAATGGAGCTACGTGGTTTATGCACGCGCCCTAACAAATTGGCATTCGGTCATATGAGATAAGATTCAACTTTATTTAACGAAAAATCAGTATTTCTAAATGAGTTTGGTACTTTTATTAAAAAAAACTATGCATCAAGTTAAGCGAAAAATTAATTTTTATTTATAATTGAATAAAAACAGGCTTCGCCGATGATTCTGAGACACTAGCAATGGACTGAACGTGTGAATCATTTCCGTTGCCCAGAAAGGATTACTAATAAATTATTTTCTAACTCCTGATGGAACACCTTCTGCATTCTGAAGTTCGATTAAGAATTGTTATGCTGGCTGAAATGTTCATCAAAAGTAAAATTCGCCTATGTCTGAAATTACAAGCTGTGTATTTACATTGCTTTGCGTAACCTTTACCTTTTTCATTATTAGCAATACTTTTACGGTTGAAATAACCACTAGTGACTGATAAAATAAATTTACCTACGAAATAGTAGATTTATTACTAAAAATTCACCATACTATCACTCTAACGTTACGTGGCGGCTGTGTCGTGACTCACCATTTATCAAATTGAATTGAATTTCAAAATTATGAACATATTTGGAGACACCATTAATATACCATATCATTAGCAGTAAGTGAATTCTTACCTACAGTGCAACCCAGAAATGCGGTACCTGTATGTGAAAAGGGGATCGGCATTAGCAAAACACCTTTGTAAAAAAGGGAAACCTTCTAACATCTAGTGTAGACCCTATGCAGAAAATAATTTTTTTCCAACCCAAGACTCACAGCGATTTGTGTTAGGGAAAAAATTTGGTTTGGGGAAGCCTGCAAGAAGTAAAATGGATGTGTGATGCTATAACAGAACAGAAAATTAGATAAAGGGAGGAAACAATTACTCTCTCAAAATAATGAGGGAAGAAAATAATTTAAATAGTAATATTATAAGAAGAAGAAGAGTAACGGTGGATGTGAGGGGGGTGTGTAGTTGAAGGCAAGAAAACAAAGTTAGAACGTATGAAGCAAATCACTGATAAGGGAGCGTCCATAAACCACGTAGCTCCATTTTGGCCTCCTCTGAACCCCCTCCCCACCACATAGCCCTACGTGGCTTTTGATTCCCCCCCCCCACTTAGCACGTAACTTTTTTCCCTTTTGATTCCAGAAGACAATTTGTACTGTTTTCTCCTGTCAGGCTATGGTAAATTACATAAGGATAATTAACTGAGGGAAATAAATATTCACATGCTGTTGTGTATTCTGTTTCTCATTTTAACTGTGAAAAATGTTATGAAAGGCAAGCTACGTGGCCTGGCTCCGTAGCCCAGCTTGGCTTTCTAGCCCCCCCCCCCCCCCCCCCCCCCCCCCTCATTACCGAGCCACGTAGTTTGTGCACACTCCCTAAGGAATTGTGGAAGATAGCGGACGTGAGAAAAACTAGTACAGAATTTAAAAAGTGTTTGATTGATTGTATACAAACCAGAGGACGAAGACAGATGGCTAATAAAACAAAATAGTTGTAAATAGCTGGATTTACAGTGAGAAACTGTTCATTCTTCTTCTTATGAATGCCGTAACCGCGTCGAACGTAGTCGGTTACCATGGCAACGTCTGGAAAGATAAATAGGGGTGGGTTTCTGTGCCTTACACGAAGGAAAAAGGAATTCATATAAGGCAGTATGGCATCTTATCATTGCGCAACTGAAACTAGTGTAACATTATATTGCCTTTGCAATTAAAAAGAAAAGTCATATTATTAGTTAATTTGCGGAACATTATTATTGTACACCTGGTAAACGTGTATCTACTGATAAAATCCCCATTGACCTAGTAATTTAAATATATAAGTTTTTCAGATTACTATCTTCAAAAATAAGTATCGGTGAAAGCCGAGTGTAACATGATGTTAAAGAAATGTTCAAGAATTTAGATAGTTGCATTATCCCACTGAAAACGACAAAACAAAGTTTTAATTCATGTCTCTCGAGGGCATGGCTTCCATTCAAGTATAGTTAAAACGTTATGTCATTTCAGCCATTTTCAGCAGATGGCACCCTAAAACCAGACAACAGGGTCGTAACGAGGCTGGCCTTGCCGGAACATCATCTTGAAGTGAACCCAGCTCGCTCGTATAAAAAGCACTTTGCAGCGGCTATGGGGAAGTGTCTTACGAGCAGACCCATCTAACTGCTCGTCGTAACTCGAGGTAATACTGCTCGAAAGTTCTCCGTGCTTGTGGGAATTTGCAAATGAACGACAAGCGATCATTATTTCCGGTGAGTTTTAAATTCGTTTTTGAAGCGAAGCTTCATAACGGTTTGATTGAACAGATAATTTTTTTTTCACCCAAACCAATAGTTGCAATGTCATGCTGAAAACAGGGTGGCACAATTGGTACTAATTTGAATCTCAATAACGATCTTCCATAATATTACTAGGTGATTTTCTATATTGACCTAGACTATAGGATCCAAACCTTTCTTTACTCTATCGTCCCTATCCAACAGAAAAATTACTTACCGCCCCATTTTCAGAAAAGAATACACCTACTTCCCTTTGTGTGATAAATAATGTAACCCGTAGTGATCCAACTTTTTGTCTCCTAGTTCACTTTTTGAAATAGTGATTCGATGGCGTGACAGGGATTGCAATCCAGCCAAGCGGGATCCCGCGTCTTTCGGAAGTCTGGCGGATCGCTCACAAAATTAAATGGATACGCAATCCGTAAAATGGGGCGAAAACATGTGTCAGTCTGCGTGACCTTGTCTCCCTGTCGTGGCTTAGGGAGCGTCCATAAACCACGTAGCTCCATTTTGGCCTCCTGTGAACCCCCACCACCACCACGTAGCCCTAGGAGGCTTTTGCCTCTACCCCCCCTCCCCCCTCCACGTAGCACGTAGCTTTTTTCCCTTTTGATTCCAGAAGACATTTTGTACTGTGTTCTCTCTTGTCAGACTATTGTAAATTACATATTGAGATAATTAACTGAGGGAAATAAATATTCACATGCTGTTGTGAGTTCTGTTCCTCATTTTAACTGAGAAAAATGTTATGAAAGGAAAGCCTGGCTCGGAACCCCCCTCCCCCACGAAGTCCAGCGTTGCCATCCAGCCAAACCCGCCCCCTCCCCCCACCCCTTGGACCGAGCCACGTAGTTTGTGCACGCTCTCTTACTTGCCAGACTCGGTCTCTACCAGTTGTATTGCCTCTGTTACCTGAACCCTTCAAGTTGATATTTGACTCCCGGCAACAAATGTCTGCTTTTGTCATCCTTCGTGAATCGTAAGTAAGTAGATTCACTTTTACGTTTTTATAAGAACTTTCGTTTGATTTTGTTGCATGCATTACTGCTCCCAGATAGTACAAAACATAAAAAAGTTGCAATTAGAATTGTTTATGAGCAGTAAACAGAAATAATAAAAAGAAGATTAAAACTATTGACATTTATTTCAGAAAGAAAAAATTTATGGACTAAAT
>JARYHS010004939.1:0-33842 GCA_031002005.1 Vandiemenella viatica
TAGACTACAACCTTGTCTCACACCCTTTTTAACCGATGCATGTCTCTCGTGATTCTCTACTTTTATTACAGCCACTTGATTCTTATATAGTTTATAGAGTATTCTTCTATCTCAATACTTTAGACCTGACTTCTTTAAAATTTTGAACATCTTGTCCCACCTAACATTATCAAAAGCTTTTTCTAAATCAACAAATGCCATAAAAGTATCTTTGTTTTTCTTGTTCCGCCCTTCAAGTATTAATCTTAAATACAGAATTGCTTCCCTTGTACCGCGATTTTTCCTAAACCCAAACTGATCTTCAGCTACTATCTCTTCTACTACCCTTTCCATCCTTCTGTATATTATTCTGGTCAGTAATTTTGAAGCATGTGATGTTAGACTAATGGTGCGATAATTCTCACATTTGTCGGCTTGTGCTTTCTTTGGAAGTGTGAAGATGACATTTTTATTAAAATCAGTTGGAATTTCTCCTGTTTCATAACTTTTTGATATCAGCTTGAATAATCTTTCGATTCCTTCCTCTCCTAGAGATTTAAGAAGTTCTGCAGGGATCTCATCAATATTGATGAGAATTGATGGTAATTGATTACATGAGTTAATGTTATAATACAGCCTGGACCATATGTCACCATGATGTCGCATATACCACGTGATGTGTGTGTTTACTACGCGAAGCGTGTAAGAAATTGTAGCAATATCCCCATCTAGAATTTAACCATTGCATTTTCAAGAAGTAATTGTTTTAATATATTCTGTGCCAGCATGAAAGTGCTAAAATTATTTCTTGTGTTCGACTATTTCAGTATAATGACTTTAGTTTCTTAGGAAATCGTGATCTCCTGTCATCCCGAAAATATTTTGTCAGTAGGCTAGATAAATGAGTTTATAGTTTGTACAGTAATCTGACCACAGATGTATTCGTTTCAGCCTGGCAATAATTGAATAATAAAACCAGGTGCATATACTCATTGCCTGAAGTACAGAATATAAGAATTAAGAGGGGGAAGTTGGTACATACTGTACGCCACAAGCAAGCCCAACAGTATGTGGGGCCAAGTGTGGTAATGATTCAATAATAGACTCCATAATGTGGAATGGTTATAGATTGTTAGCGGCCATGCTTTGGATGTCAATAGGGATGCTTATATAACATGGAAGTCACGTATGTAATATATAAACCACCATTCGCAATAGCAAAGAAAGTGATAGCGCAATCACTGGGGCTCGTCATGGAATTGTCGTTTTGGTCTGAAAACTCTTGCACGTTCATTGGGAGATATATTAAATTATATGTTGCTCTTAGAGCTGTAAAATATATCCATCCTCTCAAATTCCACTCGAAAAGTGCCGTAACGTAGGGTGGCAAGTGACTGGGAGAAGGCAAATAGCGATGTGTAATGATAATGTGTGATGATAATGCCGTAGAATATTAACATCTCCGACATAACATCCTGGATATGTTTCTTGACGATGTAATACCTGTTATCGTTGGACGTTGCATGTGTGTGTGTGTAAATGCTAGGCAACTAATGTTTACTTACAGGGTCCAAAGTTTTTTTTTGGGATTACTGGAGATCGCGGTTGCGCCAGGAGTTGTCATCATAATACTGCAGTGGTCAAACGCAAGACTCCACTATAAATTCTTCCCTAAGAACATTTAACGGTTTCATACTAGTCCAGGCTGTATTACAACCTAATTTGTGCTTGGAAATAATGGTCCTGGCTGTATTACAACGGAATTACTGCTTGATAATAATACGTCTAGCGACTGACTACATCAGTATTCAAACGATATTACTACATGTTGTTGTAGCGGAATCGCGATCTCCAGTAGACACGTTTTTTTTTCCCTGTGTGAATTTTTTCCATATTTATTCTTTTGATAGCAACATATTCCCAAATAATATCATTCAAAGAACGTGTGCATGATCATTATACTTAACTATAACGCTACTCCCGATCGCTCGTGTTATAGCACTTTTTGAATGACCCCACTATCGAAGTAGTCTTGAGAATTATTGCCGCCACACGTAATACAGTTGCGTCCGCTGAAAGAAGTTTTTCATGGTTAAAAAATATTAAAACATATTTGAGGAATTCGATGACACAAAATTAATTTTCAGCTCTTTCTATTCTTTGAATTGAAAATTAAATAGCTCATTGGTTAGTTTCATGTGCTATTATTAAATATTTTAGTGTTAGGAAAAGGCGTAAACATTATTTTTAAATTCCTGTGCGTATATCTTCCAAGGCCTTAATGTACTTCAGTTTATCCTTAATGATTTGTCATCTTTTTGTTTGTTAACTTTTAATAACTCTTCTAATATAATATTTTTAAGCTCAAAGTTTATTTTTATGATGTTTGCATTTGTGGCTGACCCTATATGTATGTATGTATGTATGTATATAGGATGGTGCTATGCCTATTTAATGGGTGTGCCAGGATGACTGACACGTGGGTTCTAAATGGTTAACCTACGATGCCCTATGACTTGCGCCAACTTTCTTCGTATCTTCTGCTCTTGACTTCTTCTCTCTTGAGCCTATCCTCTCCTTCTCTTGCGCTAGTAAATAAACATGAGCATCGGAGGTAACTTGTAAATAGGAGAGGGAGCGGGCAGCTACGAGCTACTTGAAATAAAACAATGTCTCTGGAAACCCCATTTAATTGCACTAGACAATAAATCAACTACAGCCGATGTTGTACAAATTAAGAGGTATCCCGTAACCCGCAATACTGACCCTGGGGATGGAACTTAGCCCTACAGTTAACAACTAACAGAGTATGGTAAGGTTGGTGCAGCGAATATATATCTCCGAGGCCTAGATGTTATCTTGTAGATCGTCAGTCAAGAAGTGAGAGTGATCAATGTATTCTGGCTTGCTGGAAAAGTATTGGCTTGCAAGCTCAGCACTGCACGTGTAGCTTGCAATCCGAACAGTCGATCGGCAGAAAGTCGAACAACAGGACGTGCTTACTCGACGTCTGGCTGCATTTAAACTTCGAAAACATACATGATTTCGGTATTAAAATATTATAATAAATTACGTCCCGTCACACATTGATCGTTGATCATCAGAAATATCTACGATTAATATATTTTGTACGAAGGACAAGGGTCCTCGCAAAGATCTGCAGCCCGGGGCATCGCAATGACTAAGGCCGACGCTGCGATTGATCATTACAACCTTATGCAAGTACCAAAAACTGTCACCATGGCCAAAACGAATTTAGGGGGCCATGTGTAATGTTGTAAATGGTCATCAGATTGATGCATTTAATAGTAACATATTCCAAGCTGAATATTGCCTTTTAAAAGTACTAGTGCCAGCTTGCAAAGTAACAATACTGTGTACGAGTAACTAATGCCACATATGTGCTATTGGTCCTTGGACCATGCCAACCTAAGTGAAGTATCATACATTGTTGCAATTTGTGTAACAAATACATTCTTATAGCAAATTTTACTACAGTTCAGCATGGGGCTCCAAATTTCATAATCTACTGAAAGAATCCATTTGTTCAGTCATACAAAGTAAACAGTTCAGTTATTGACATGGTTGATTCCATGATTTATTTGGGCACTACAGTAAAAAGCAACATGAAATGGGACTATCCCATAAGTTATAGATTTGTGATTCATAGTTCACAATTTAAAGAATTGTAATGTAGATACAAAGGAGATAGAGTAAAAGTCTCCAATGTCCATTTTTTTATTGTTGTGGTATTTGAATTCTTCACAAACGGACTGATTGACAATTTGATGAAAGTACAGGGCCTGCGTTAGGGGGGAGGGGGGGGGTAAGCGGGTCAAAAGTACGCGGGCTGATGGGGGCCCGATCACAGACTATAGGGGCCCTCAGGCCATGAAGCCAATATTACGCCAATTGGCGCCTGGCCATTTTGTAGAGCTAAAAAAAAAAAAGTCGCCCATTTTACCACGGGCCCGAATTTCCTAGAGCCGGCCCTGTGAAAGTATAGAGAACAGCTGCTCTCTTTACGACTACTCATCGTGGTCCTTAATAAAGTGTTAGAATTATGTCGATTGGGCTGGGTTTCAAATGAATTTATTGGCACACAGGTGACTACCTCATTTAA
Source organism: Vandiemenella viatica (assembly GCA_031002005.1). Lineage (NCBI taxonomy): Eukaryota > Metazoa > Arthropoda > Insecta > Orthoptera > Morabidae > Vandiemenella > Vandiemenella viatica. Next base: position 4,103 of record JARYHS010004939.1, read on the forward strand.
TTTGCGAGTATGATAAAATACTTAAACCCCAACCTATTAAGGTGGCGATATCGGGAAAGATAAGATTGAAGGAATTAAGTGCTGTACTTGTGCTTACTCTGCAACAATAGAAAATGTAAAATTGCTGGCAAGTTTTAAGGATTCTTCATGAATATATTCCTATGCCATATGTAATCATATATGTTGCTTAGTAACATGTTGTCGCGGCGTATTTTCCGCCGCGGGTTTGTCAAGGATGGCTGAGTTGGCTATATGGCCGTGCGGTAACTTACTTGTCAGGATGTGTTACACGATGACACGGCTTTGGCATTCTTCTTGTCTTCCTACCTATCTTCTTGAGGAGTAAATAATGTTGAGGTGATTATTACTGAAACGTTCTATTGGTACACCTCTTGGTTTATTGACACCTTATTTTCATATGATACATCTTCGCTGGTTTCCCTACAACAGAACTCCATAGCTTGCTACTGCTCCAAACGGATGAATGCTTTGGCTATCATGATGCGTAACTATTAATTACTTGCTCGACGACTTGCCCGGCGGTGGCGCGCAGCGGTAGATACTCTAACTGGCATAGTGACAGTCAATTACTGTACTAATGATATCTAACCAACATAGTGTCTGACTAGACTGATCAATCAGACGGACAGGCTGCCAAGACTGACCTGACCTGGACTAGCCTCACGGTCTAGCCCCGACTGACCTCTTACGACCCCTGGGCGTGTCCATATATCGCGACACCCAGAGTGACGTCGGCGTGACCGCTTTCCTAACCCACGGACTAGGTAGTCACCTTCCATCGTGTTCTCGAAACATCTCGATGGCTGGTCGCGTAATGCTCCTACTTACTGGGTCAGCTGTTTACGCTAGCTGCCCGAGCCTCCGCATGCGACCTCCTTGCGGTATTACGACTGGCCATTTTGCACAATCGCTGACGCTATCGAAACCTACTTTCCTCGGCCGATGCCTGCTACGCCGCCCGCCTGACAACTTATCGCCGTGCTTTACTTTTCTAGCAATTCAAATATTATACCTGCAATTTTTGCCTGTTACATCACCCCCTCTCTTACTTTGGCTTTGTCCCTAAAGCCATTTACTCTGATATGCTATTCTCCCTGTGCTATGGAATTCTCTTGCAGAGTTACAAATACAATACAAACATATAACATAGTTTCAAAAATGAATCTTCTGTTCGATGTCCAATCCTGTATAACAAAAGGTTAACATTAGTTTTAATACACTGTGCACTAACATCTAGTGTCACTGGTTTGTACATTATTGCTATCATTTTCGCTGGTAACTGGTACTGCCATGAAAATTTGCGATGCTCTAGGTAATTGTGTGTTTACCTTAAATTTTGTTAGTTTTTTGGAATATCTCTTGTATATGCATAATATAATGATAATTATGATAAATATAAATACAATTGATGATAAACTAATGGATGTTACTAAAGTCTTATGCCTATTTTGAAGTTGTATTTGTGTTTCTATATTGGCCAACAGATGATTGTATTTTATTGCATCTCTAGCTTGTTGCAAATGTTTGCTTATTTCTGAAGTGAGTATTTCTGGGTTTGTTTGATTTAGTTGAAGTAACTTTGGACTATGATATATTCGCTTATCAAAAGTGGGTAAAACATAATTGGGAAAAGAAATATTGATTGAACTTATGACATTATGTACGACTGGTATGATAAAATTTTCACCCAAGAACTGGCATTGTGCTGCCTGTTCAATAATTCCTGAAGATATTAACTTAATTCTATCGACTGTTTGGTTTAATTGTTCATTCCAACAAGTAACTGTTATATCCTGCGGTTTCACCATTGTGAACACCCAGTTTTGTTTTATTGGTGCCACATATGGACGATGTATTGATAAAACTTGTCTCTGGCAAAGGCTAGAAAAATTGTTCGCAAAAAACATTGAAGTTTCACAACTCGGAAAATTTCTGTCGTGCAATGTTATCAAAGGACAAATTGTTATAGCTGAATTATGGCATTTCTCTAAATCTCTATTATTCACTACAGCGTATGAATTTTGATTTTGGGTTAACAATAATATCTCGTGTGTTTCCCATTGTATGAAATGGTTTGTTTGTTCCCATGCTACTGGAAAAGTGTGTATTGAATATCTCGTTAAAACGGAATCAGTTGTGCCGATTGGGATGTCTATAATGATTCTTAACTGTTCGTCCATCAATACTACATTAACTGTAACAATTTGATAATATTTATATATATGCTCTAAATTACAAGGAAATAACATATAACTTTGTGCTCCTAAATGTTTCTGGATTGTTTGCAAATGTTGTAAATATACCTTAGGTGGAAGCAAAACATCACTCAATTTCCCATTTGAAGCTTGTATTAATGCAATTCGCAATTTGGTGAGTTCAATTTTAGTATTCGTGACCGTTAAAATTAACTGTTGCAACAACTGGGTGCAATATAATTGCTTGACAAAAACTTTTTCTAACTCCTTTAGGTTCTGATTGAGAGTTGTTTGTACTTCCTCTACTTTAGACATGAATGTGTGTGCTAATTTTGTAATGACAAAAGTTGAATTCGTTACTGCACATTCCAAATTCTTAGTTAACAAAATTTGTTTTGCTGCGCTAATTTCTAAGTTTTGAGTCAGTTTTTCTAATCCTACTAACCGATTATTTAATTTTTTTACATCTTGCTCTGTTGCTGTACCTAGTACCTGTTTTAAAATGGATCCTCCTAAATTTATCCAACCTCTTTTCGATCTTCTATTTCCCTTGGGCAATAATTCTACTAAATTTTGATACTCTTCGTCTAATGAAACATACAAGGTTCTTAAACTTACTACTAAAGTATGAGTTATATCTTCGTCGTAGGACGGTAACTTTTGAAAGGAATCATCTAATGATTGAAAAATGTTGCTCAACTGTACGCTATGGTTGCGAAGTTGTGTAAAATCAATTTGTGCAATCACTGACCATGTATATGGAGAGTGAATTACATCCTGTTCTTTAACAAAAATTACTCCGTTATCTAGAGGTGTGACCTTATAACTTATAGAATATCCAATTTCATGTGCTATTACTAATGCTATTGCTAAAACTATCTGGAAACTCATTTTGCTTGCTATACAAGGTAATATTTACACTTTCCTAGTTGTTAACTGTTTTTGGCTTAGCTCTCTTACTATTATAGGCTAATCCTAATTATTCTTGTAATTACACGAAAATCTTACTTAACCACTACTGTTTATAGATTGTCAGATACTTATTCTGGTCCGTGTTTACACACTGCACTGCTTACAGTCTGCTCAGCAATGTTGACACTGCGAAGCGCTGAATTGCTGCTAATCAGGTCACTTGCGGATCGTAGTCAGCAATCCTGCGAAACACACGTCTTGTGACAGAATGCTGTACTGTTACTTTTATGTTACACACATGTGTCCTCCTTTCGCGTGTTTGTTTTGTTTGCGGTTATGTGACGGTGGGTGTGTGTGTACTGAAGTGTTTTTGTTTATGTGTTAACATTTTGTTTATGAGGTAGAGCAGTATTCAACCCATTTATTATCTTTTAGTTTCACACTACAATTTCCGTTCACTACAACTCAATGAAAAACATTTATGACTATCCCGCGTAACTATATTTTATCAATTTACTAGTGTTCTTTCTTATCTTTCAAGTGAGACATGCGCATGGCTATTGTAATTTTGCTACTTACTGCATGTTACTGCGGAATTTTTTATTATTATTATTACTATTATTACTATTCTTATCCTATTTATTTTAATCTTTATCTCGCCTCCTCAGGTTGTAGTGCTGCTGCGCCCGGTTCCCTGGACTTACCTTCCCGTCCGTAACGCCTTGTGCGCTATGACTTCCCGTTAATGCTAGTGAAGTCTTACTATTATTGCGATTCCGCAACTGATAGTGTTGGTTGGGTACTGCTCCTACTTGTGGTTCTGTGTTCGGTTCTCCCGCTTCTTTACTTGGTGGTGGTTTATCGGTGTTGCTTATAACCTGTTGATCGCTTTTACGCCATACATATGGTTTTACTCTGTTTTTGTTTACGATCGCGTTTCTATTTGGTAGCTTTATTCTAGTGTTACGTTTGATGGAATAGATACGACTTCAAACGGACCTTCCCAATTGACATTGAATTTAGAGGTAGATCCTCGTTTTCTATACGGTTTATTCAATAAAATGAATGATCCTGGTAAAATTTCTTGTGGTTGGGCCTTTTTATTGTACTGCTTTGCTTGTCTAGCGAATGCTGCTGCGTTAGATTTCTTTACGCTGCTCCAAATTCGTTTTAAACTTGTGTGCTAGGCTTCTAACTTCTGGGTTATTTATGTCTTTAGAAATCGGTGCTAATGCGAATGGTGATCGCATCTCATAACCATACAATATTTCATACGGTGTTTTATTCGTTGAAGAATGGATTTTACAGTTATATGCGCTAACTATAAATGGTAAGATCGTGTCCCAATTTTTATGCGATCTGTTTAACGTAACAGCTTAGTGCTTTTATTATTGTTTTGTGCGTTCGTTCAATACGGCCATTGCACTTGGGATTTAGTGCTGATGTCCTTAGTTTTTCAATACCTAATAATTTACAAGTTTCCGTAAAAATTTCTGATAAAAAATTGCTCCCTTGATCCGACAGGGCGGTAAGGGGCGATCCATGTACCAATACCCATTTCACAACAAACGCTCTTGCTATTGTCTCTGCCTTTTGATCTGGAAGGGGTATCATAACTAAATATCTCGAAAATGCGTCTATTATGGTTAGAATGTACGCGTTTCCCTGTTCGCTCCTTGTCACTGGACCGACTACGTCAATATGAATTCTTGGAAGGGTTGGGTGGTCTCTGGTAATGGTTGTAATTTTCTTTATGCCGGGATTCTCCCGCGCGCTTGCTGCAAGTTAGACAACTCGCAACATACTGGCGTACGTCCTTTTGCCTATAGGGCCACCAGTACGCTCTCGCGATCAGGCGATTGTGTTTTGTAACCCGCGTGACACCCATAGAATGAGTCATGGTGTAGCTTCATAACTAACTCTCCGTAGTATCGCAGGTACAACTACACAATCACCCTGCTTGGTTATTTCGGTTTGTAATACTTCCACCATGCATACAAAGCGTGGATGTTGAAGCCACTTTGCGCATTGTGAGTCACGGGACTGATGACCCCCCCCCCCCCCCCCCCTTTTTTAATGGCCGTGTAGTAACGACAGTGGTTGCTGGCACGTTTCAGCGTTCTTACCTTTCTGCTTAGTCCGTCAGCATGGTCCTATTTCCCGACCAGGTTTCACGGATACTTTTGTATTGATATTTCAGCAATTAATAGAGACCATCTCATTAATCTTACCTGAAGGGTTCCTTCAAATTTAACAAACCATTGAAGGGCACTATGTCCGTGACTACATCGAATTTCACGGCCCCACAGATAGGTAACGGTAATATAATCCCCCATACCAAACCGACCATTTTCACGTTCAGAAACTGAGTAATTCAGTTCTGCTGGACTCCAATTGTCTGGACGCGTAGGATATGGGTTTTTGTACTCCATTGTAGTCCTTGAGAAAGCACTGCGCCACACGCGTATTGGCTACAATCTATGGCAGTAAGTCGAAAACGACGTGAGAAATCTGGGAATTAATAGCAAAGGTTGTGTCGTTAAAACATCTTTACAAGTATCCATAGCTTTTGACATTCTTCCGTCCAAGTGAATTTAGCGTCTTTTAATAACAATCTGGTTAATGGTTTAGCTATTTTTGCATATCCTTCTATGAACTTCCGGTAATAGTTAGAAAAACCAAGGAATGATTGCAATTCCTTGACTTTCGTAGGGGTGGGAAAATCTCTTACTGCCGAAAACTAATCTTGGGTGGGGTTTCACTCCCTCTTTTGAAATTAAATGGACCCAAGTATTCGATCTCTTCGTGAATGAAATGACATTTTTTATATGACAAAGTTAATTAGCTTTTTAAGACGTTCTAATACTTCCCTTAAATGGTTTATATGCTCGTCAAATTGACTTAGAAAATACAATAATATCGTCAATATAAATTAAACAATATTGCGTCTTTATCTGTCTGAAAATTGTATCCAAAACGTTGAAACGTTGCTCCTGCATTCCTTAATCCTTGCGGCATTTTACAATATTCAAAAAGACCGTTGGGTGTACAGAATCCGGTTTTTGGAATATCTTGTTCTGCCATGCTTACTTGGTGGTAACCCGACTTCAGATCTAGGGTAGAAAAGTACTTGCAATTTGACAAATAATCAACCGTTTCAGAAATAGAAGGTAAAGGGTACACGTCTGGTACCGTAACTTTATTCAAACGTCGATAGTCGACGCAAAAACGATATTGTACCTCCCCATCAATTGACTTCTTTGGAATTAATACCACCGGAGCTGACCACGCTGATTCTGATTCGCGAATGATACCATCTTTCAATTGCTGCTCGATTAATTCATCTAATATTTTTCTTTGGTTTATGGGGACTCTATATGGTTTCATTTTGATTGGCGCTGCATCCCCCGTTATAATATGATGTTTCACTAGGCTAGTTCCCGGTAATGCTTGTTTTGGTGCGAATACTGTTATATATTCATTTAATAGTGCTTCCAGTTTCTCTTGTTGCTGCTCTGGCAAATGACTTATCTTATCTTTAAAATCAATTACTGGCGCTCGAACCATAACTTATCTGCTTTATATCTATGCTTTCACTTTCACCTGAGCGAAAAGTGGTTTGCAAAAAATCATCGTCACTTAACACTGACACATTAGCTAATGTTTGTTTCTTAGGGATTTCTACAGTGCGATTCCCGAAGTTTTCTAGTACGACAGGAACGCAAACTTTACCTTTACTTATGCTAACATCACATATACTTCGTTTAACATATGTTCTCTCTTTATCTAAAAATTCGTTCACTGGCAAAGGATCTATTACCACGGTAGTCCCAACTTCCACCTTCATTCCCTTAGGAATTGGAATGTGAAAGATACTCCCTGAAGAGCTTGGAACTTTGTACACGGCATCGGATTTTACAATTGACCAATGCGTCTTTTCTGCAGAGGATTGCACGTCTGCCTTCCCCACTAAACGCTTTTTAGGGTCTTTGAGCAATACTAGCTGGCGTTTGCCATGGCAATTCCTAAGACTAATAGTGCTGACTGAAAAATCCAAAACCGCTTTGTACTGTCGTAAAAATGGTAATCCAAGAATGCCATCTATCTTTACCCTAAAGATGGTACAACATATACTTCTGTCAAAAAATTTTCTCCCTCGATTTCAAATTCTACATCTTTAATTCCCCGTACTGGTATCTCATTAGAAGCATCTAACCCTACTATTTTGCAGTTGGGTGGGTTTAGCCCTTTTGTTCCACATATTCTTCGCTAACAGGTTACAACTCGCGCCAGAATCTAATAAAAAATTACAGATTTTTCCCTGATAGTTAGTTGTGATTGTGAGATCCCCGGATTGTTGCCCTAAACTATCCCAAGTTTGTGCTATTGGGATTCTAATGTTAGGTAACAGGTCGGGCTCACGGTTACCTTGCTTTAGTTTTCCGACTGGTAGACGAGGTTTGAACTTGCTTATTTATTTTTCCACTTACCTTGTCACTGCTAGATTCCCTGGAGCTCCCGTTTTTGAACCATTGCTTTGGTTTACCTTTGCACTGATAGTTACGATTTCCGTAATCATTCCTATTACCTTGGTTACTTCCCTGGTGTTTCTGTGATAATACTGCGAACATTGAGCTTCAAACTTACTCCTAGGATTCGAAAACTTGCCCTGTGAAGGCTTAGCTCGATTTGCTCTTTGATTTTGAGGATTTCGAAAACAATTTCTCTGAACATGCCCGTCCTTTCCACAGAAATGGCATTTTACTATTTTTTGTGCATAGAACACTTGATTAGGATGTCTAGGCTTACTTTCTGTTGTTCTGTTTTTCACCTGTTCAAACAATATGCCGAACTGTAATGCTTGTTCAAATGTACTTGGTCTTTTAAGAGCTATGTGTTCATACAACTCATTATCTATTCCTGCTAACCACGTTGCTAATAGACGTTGATCCGCCTCATAGGACGTGATTAGGTCCTGTTTCTCATCACCAGACAATTCATATGTGTGATCGTTAATTGCTTTAAGCCTATCTGCGAATTCCTGAAGGGATTCCGCGCTCCTTCTCTTAGTATTACGTAGCTTCTCTCGATAGAACATAGTGCTATGTTTAGGTTCGAATCTTTTGATCAATTCTGCTTTAAGACCTAAATGTCTCAGTTATTTTGCAATTATGGTCAACCGATATATGACGGAATGCTGCTCCTGATAACGCGATTTTAAAATACGCAATTTTGTTTGTGAAGATAAAGAAAACATATTAATTATATTTTCAAAGCGTGAAAAAAATTCTTTAACGCTCTCTCCCGGTTCTCCACTGAATGTCACACTTGGAGATAAAAAAGTGCTTAATAATTGTAATTCTCTCATTTCATCTTTTGCTAAAGCTGTTTGAACTTCTAAATTCTCGACCCGTTGACTAATTTCACTTACCGCTTGTTGCACGGTTTGTGCTTGGGACTGAGTGCCTGTACTAGTCATCTTATCGCCGTGCTTTACTTTTCTAGCAATTCAAATTTATACCTGCAATTTTTGCCTGTTACAATGTATGCAGCTATCCACTTTTGAGCTATTTTATATCAGTATATTTTTACTTTAATGTGCACATTTTTCTAAAAAAATCTAATTGCTCTCTGATGTGAAATTTGGTACACAGGTTCCTTTATCAATATTATTTAGGGAAATGTGCTTATTAAAGCCTCAGAATATATACTACTGAAGTAATATAGTCCATCCTTCTATGTTAAATGGTCGTTGATGTAGCTGTGGTGGCATAAGGTGAGAGGAATTTGGTTTCATTGCTAACTTAAGCTCTTCTGATTTTTTTTGGTGACAATATACTGGCATAATTGTTAGGTGTTTTATGTAGCCTCGAGCGCATTATATCGGCATATCAGTAGTCATAGAGAATCGCATAAAATAAACAGCAATTTTATATTCATTGCTACAGGATTCAGACAGTCGGTATCAAATGCAATTAAAATTCTGCCTGAACTGTATAGGCAAAGCTAACGTGCAAGATAGTTGTTTTTCATAGTGTCAAAGGTAACTTTGTTTTTGTTTTCATGCACACCTTTTACTTGAAAGGTTTGCCCTCAAAATGTGTGCTTCAAATTAAATGTTTATTTCCATTGTTTTGAGACTGTCCATTGGTAGCCAGTAATGAGTTTTTTTCCAAATTTATTTTGTTGTAGATTTCTCATTGTTTTCATAGTATTAGATTATATTCAGATTTTTTTTTCTCCATACTGTTTCAGCGTGAGTGTATTTCAATCCACGTTGGCCAGGCTGGTAACCCCGATTGGTAATGCCTGCTGGAGCTATACTGCCTTGAACATGGTATCCAGCTGATGGCCAGATGCCCTCTGACAAGACACTGGAGGAGGGATGACAGCTTTAACACATTCTTCAGCGAGACTGGTGCTGGAAAGCATGTGCCTCGTGCTGTTTTTGTAGATCTGGAACCAACAGTTGTAGGTAAGTTCTGGATCTTCAAATTTTTTTTGCCTGGGTGGAGGGGGATAAATAAACCATCACTAATAGTAATTTTTCAGCTGTATTAAAATGTTTGATTACGTGTAAGTGATGGGGTAATAAGTTTTAAATTTGGTATGACACTTCAATTACAGTCATAACAACTGATAAGATTATGCAAGGTGTTGGAAGTAAATATATTGTAATTAACAGCAGAGGTGTTCAAAATTATCTGGAACAGTTTGAGAATTTTTGAGAGCCAGAATTTGGTATTATGATTCTTGATGAATATAGTTTCACTACAGTGGTCATTCATTACTTGTTCTCAGCATTACATAACACTTAATCTCTAGTATGTTATCTATCTAAAACATTTTATTGTGGCTGATTATTTTATTTAGTAATAAAGACTAGAAGTCTGAAAGATCTGTTAAGGTAAAAATAAAAAAATCATTGATAGTTCAAGGAATTGCACATGTGGGAGGATCCTTTGAAGAAAAATAAATCTCAAAATTTGGAAGCAGTTTTCTGTTTAGAACACCCTTTCAGGTTTGTACAGTACTGTGGTTGAGTAGTAGTTATGGTTGTTCCAAACAGGTACAGACTTCTAATTAGTTACTCCTATTCGTATAGTTCACTTACTTGGTCTTGCTCCTTAACTCTGAATTTTTGTATGATATTGCATCAGAATTGTATTTATACCTATCTTGAGGCTATTGACCAACATTAGCTTAACATTTCCTTTTTATGAATATAGATGAAGTGCGAACTGGGACTTACCGTCAGCTGTTTTCATCCCGAGCAGCTGATCACAGGGAAGGAAGATGCTGCAAACAACTATGCTAGAGGTCATTACACTATTGGCAAGGAAATTGTGGATCTGGTTTTGGACCGCATTCGCAAGCTGGCAGACCAGTGCACTGGTCTCCAGGCTTCCTTATTTTCCACTCCTTTGGCGGTGGTACTGGCTCTGGCTTCACCTCCTTACTGATGGAGCGTCTATCTGTAGACTATGGAAAGAAGAGCAAATTGGAATTTGCCATATACCCTGCACCACAGGTATAAGATTTTCTTTAAAGTTCTTCATTGTAGCTTTGTTTTTTAACTGTCTTGCATCCCTGTCCTTTGGCCAGGTAAATGTAAGAGAAAATGTGAAATAGCTTGTCTTTTGTTGATATTTTTCATTCTGTGCAGTACAAGATTATAGTTAAATTACTAGGAATATCACCTGAAATCTATAAACAAATTCCTTTTTGTTAAACTTGAAACATTTTTATTTACAGGTGTCCACAGCTGTTGTCGAACCATACAATTCTATTCTTACAACCCATACAACCCTGGAACACTCAGACTGTGCATTCATGTGTGACAATGAGGCTATTTATGATATCTGTCGACGAAACTTGGACATCGAGCGTCCCACTTACACCAATTTAAATAGGTTGATTGGTCAAATTGTGTCTTCAATAACTGCATCCTTTACGTTTTGATGGTGCTCTGAATGTTGATCTTACAGAGTTCCAGACCAATTTGGTTCCTTACCCACGTATCCACTTCCCGCTGGTTACAATATGCTCCTGTCATCTCCGCAGAAAAGGCGTACCACGAGCAGATATCTGTGGCAGAAATCACAAATGCATGTTTTGAACCAGCTAACCAAATGGTCAAATGTGACCCAAGACATGGAAAGTACATGGCTTGCTGTATGTTGTACAGAGAGATGTTGTGCCAAAGGACGTTATGCTGCTATGCTACAATTAAGACTAAGCGTACTATACAGTTTGTGGATTGGTGTCCCACTGGATTTAAGGCAAGTTGAGGTGGTTTTTAAATATTTTATTAGTTTTAACAGGGTTTTTTCCTTTTTTACAAAATTGCGAGAATTTTAATTTGTTCATGAAGTCGCCTTTAAATATAATTTAGCTATTATGTTGAATATTGTTTTAAGATATTTGAATGATAAATTCAGCTGCCTAATGAACCAACTTTCTGTTCTTAGGTTGGGAATTAACTATCAGCCACCAACTGTGGTGCCTGTGTGACCTAGCCAGGTGCAGCGTGCAGTTTGCATGTTGTCAAATACCACTGCAATTGCAGAAGCTTGGGCTCGTCTTGACCACAAGTTTGATCTTATGTATGCCAAGAGGCATTTGTCCATTGGTACGTAGGAGAGGCATGGAGGAAGGAATTTTCTGAAGCTCGTGAAGATCTTGCTGCCTTGGAGAAAGATTGATGCTGAGAAGTTGGCATGGATTCTGTTGAGGAGAAGGTGGGGGCTGAAGAATACTGAACACTGAAAAATCATGACTGGACTGCTGCTTTGGATAACTTCTATTGAATTGTATTTGTTTTTCTAAATAAAAGATTCTTTTTGCATTGAATTGGGTTATCCTGATTGGCTACCACCTTGCTCTTTTAGAAATATTGTTTTAAAAGTAGAAACAAAATTTTGAATAGGAACTTTTTTGGGCTTTACACCTTGTCGAGGTAATTGGATGTGGAAAAAGACTGGAGGACAAGGAGCAGGAAGAAGTTTTGTCATGGTCTTTTTAAAGGAACCATCCCTGCAGTCGCCTGGAGTGATTTGGGGAAACCATGGAAACAAATTTTTTTATTAGATGTATACATTCAACGTTTATAGTAGGCCTATAGAACGTGTTCTGGCTGTTAAGCTACAGCTTTGATTTGTTACAAGCTTATTAAAAATTAGTGCAGCCCAAATAGATACATTAATGGTGTGTCCTTGAGGTGTTTGTTGCAATGGGTATAAAATTCTTTCCATTTCTGCCAGTTTAAAATAAATGGTTAGGATTTATGAACAAGATAGAAACTGTTTAGATATGGCTTTAAGCACAGTCTAATTCTGAGATTTTTAGCAAAGGCAATACACCCCCATTTGGAAATTTGTGGGTTACCACAATAGAATAAGTCTGAGCAAATATTTAGTTGATTGAAAGTGGGAGGGGGAGGGGGGGTGGTAAACATCCAAACTTTCCTTTTCCACAAAATTTAGAGGGGTGGGCCTTAATCATTTTGTCTAAAGATTGTAGATACTAGCCTAGGGTTAAAAGTGGGGAGGGAGGGTATCATTGCTAAATACTTTGAAAGCCATTTGGAATCTGATTCCCATTCTGGTATTCTACTTAATAGACTAAGATAGAAGATTTATTAAAATAAATTAAGCCCATTTATCAGATTTTTGGACTTTCTGACTCGAATTTGTTTTAAAGAAGGGAGGAAAAAGACTAACACTAGAGTTTTTAGAGTTCATGGTAAAATGTCCCATCCATATGTTACAGCCTTGTAATTCTGTATTGTGATTAAACTTCAAGAGTTTTATTCTGTCTCCGCAAAAATATCTGTAGACATTTCCAAAAGTTAATTTGTATTGGTTTGAAGAAAATTATAAACAAGGTTTTTTTAAAAAAATGTATACTTATTGTGTTGGTGTATCACTTTCAGCTAGCGTCTTTATTCATATTTTGACTAATCTGTATTGCATTATATGGGCGGCAAAAACATTGTTGGTATTTATAGGCAACTGTGAGAGTAAAAAAATATCTTGGCTGCTTACTCTGTTGGAAGAATGAGTGACCAGAATTCAAAAGGTGGGCATAGGTTAATCATTGAGGGAGTTAAATTTACCAGGTGTGAATTGGTTTGGTGATAGAATTAATAGTAAAGGTGAATAGAGATTTGCAAATACCTTGAGGGTTTACTAGAGTAGTAGAGCAGACTATGAGGACAGGATCAGAAAAGTGTGGAAAGGGATATATAAAACTAAGGATGGATAGGGAAATATGACCCAACACTTACCAAAGATGGTGATTCACCAGACTGCCGTCGCTGTGTACACATCTGACTCTGCCTGCTGTCTCGCTTCCACACGAATAAGGCTATTGCTGAAATATTGTGCTTTTTTTCTTTTTTTGTATTCGTGAAGTATATATGTGTTGGGTCATATTTCCATATCCATCCTTAGTTTTATTTCCTTAAAGCATTTTCCTGCTCATTGTTATTGTATGTATAATTGTAGTTGAGAAACAAGTTTCCAAGTATTTGGAAAAAACAGAGATATTAACTGGTTTAAATATACTATTAACGTCAATGGAGGAAAAATTTAGGATCTCCATGTAAGTATACAAGAGCAGACTAATATTGGGAAAGAATCCTGAGAATCTCGTGAAGCAGGGGCGCCGACTGTGTGGGTGCTCGGGGGCTCCAGCACCCACGAGAGGTATAGTGGGTGCGGAGCACCCATGAGCAAAGACATCAAAACTTATCAGTAATAGACTTTGAGCGGATCCAATCTTACCTACCTCCAACGCCGCGTGGCAAGACAAGACGTCTCAAGAGATCTCGCTTGCTTACGATGGGAGCGTGTGCGACTGCGCGTCCAAGGATAACATACAAACTAAGTTATGTCATGCATAACAACATCTAGTGTGTGGTAAGTAAATGTTGGTTGGATTTGCGAAGAGTATGCACAGAAGCAAGCCAAACAACTCAACCTGCGCGCAAGTACTAGCCCGCCGTCCGCGGCACTTCACTCGTCCGCCGCGCCGCCAGCGCTTTCGCGGCCGTGGCTTTGTCTCAGGCAGAGACAATATGGTCTCATTGGGTCAGTCAAGCTAATAAAAAACATGTACTTTGAGATCGCGCCACGCATATTGTTATCGTGTCTATTTCGGGAAAATGTTAGGGATAAATTTGACGTTCGAAATAGTAAGATACCCAAACATGAAGTACTTGTAGCTCAGCTTAGTGCAGCTCACCACATCCTACCAGAAAACGTTATATATCTAAATTCATTAGAAGAGAAGAAAAGGTGCAATTTTAAAAATGAGTGCCAGATGATAATGGAGATATAGAGGAACTGTTTTCAAATTTGTAAAGAAACCATGTCTAATGACGTTTCTGCGCCAAAAAAATCATCGAGAGATGATTAGTCCATTAACGCATTCACTCAAAGTGATTTTTCATCATTGAACAAAGCTTTAGAAAGTATGAAAAGTTTGACGTTCACTATTTTTGTTTATTACATATAGTCAATTTAAAACGTGGCGTCAAGATATACTGCATGTTATCTAAAAGTAAACTTCAAGATTTACAAACAGCTTGAACCACTCTCTTTAAAATAAATTCGATCGTTTTTTAATGATCGAAGTTCCAGCCATAAGGTGCCACAAAGACAAATTACATTCCATTGTTGATGCTGTGATTATAGGATCTTCCAAACTTAAATTGGTGGCTTCAGCGCTACGGATATAGGACGTTGTCACACGATATCACTAAAGAGCTATGTGCAATTTTGAGTTACGAAGTACTACATAATAAAAATCCAAGCAGAACAAAATGCGCTCTATTACTCAAATATGGTTGATGAAACTAGGGCATTTCCAATAATGAACAAGTCACTTTCGTTGCCTGGATTCTAAGCTTAATATAGGTACATGAAACTTTTATCGGCCTCTATAACAAGGTATCGACAACATCCGAGAATTTGTATGAAATTTTCAGTGACGGGCTAAAAGATTCGAGATATGTATCGAGATGTGTACAGATGGCGCTGCTTCTCTTAGCTGAACGCATACGGGCCTTCAATTGCATCTCATAGCAATGGAAGAAAGGAGAAATCATGTGCGTTGCATTGCTCAAGTAACTGCGATAAAAGATTTTTCAGTATTAATACAAGAGCTTATTATCTTATGTGGTTCGCAGAAATGCCAAGCTTGTTTTGAATCACAACAGGCAGCTAGCTGGTAATGCTCAGAACCTTGATCTGCGACCGTTTTAGCCTAAAAGATCGCTTATTTTCCTTGAAAACTATTCTACACAGAGTACATTGCAATTTTTTTAAATGACACAAGAAAACGGAAAGATGAAATGGCGCGAATTTTTTTTTTTTTATCCATTGTTTTGAATTTCTTTTAACTATCAAATTCATGACATAAATTCTGGATCGTTGCTATATGTCACTTTACAGAAGATTTCGCGCTTTACTTAAAAATGCTTTGACACATTTGAGTAACATGGAACAATTTCTTAATGACAAAATTATACAAGCAGCAGTTATGTGAAAGAGATGACTTTGACGTGGATCGTTTGGTTCTTCATCGTAACTAGCTTTTAGATATAGCATGAACAGCAAATGTCAGACTGAATAATGTGGAAGGCATTGTTTCTTTTTCAATTTGTCATTGCGAATATATACTAAACATTTGATACCTGAATCTGAAGTCATCAAATTTTTGTTTTTTTTTAAGTTTTAACCATTCCATTATCGACACCTATCACCGAACACGATCATTTTCAGTATTAAGAAGAATAAAAACTTATTTAAGGAGTAGGCTACTATAGTCGGAGAGCTGGTAAACATTTTTTGGGTAGGTATTTGAGGAACCGCGAAAATTTGTTTAGAACTTCTCTCGCAATATCTCAGAACAAAATCGAAGACATGAGTAATGGGAATGGGAGCATAACCGAATTATTAATTTTTCAAAATTTTCTCCTTTCAAAATTGCGTTTAATAAATATCGAAATAATATATTTGAGGCACGCCGAGGTTTGCACAGAATAATATTTACACCTAGGAAAAATATTTTTGAAAAGATAGGTCAGTTTGGTGGGACTTTTTACCTGCTAGGCGATCGGGAATGTTATCCCTGAGCGCGAATAAGCAGCTGCCTGAGCCGGTTGTCGATATACTGATCACTCGCGCTCTGGTATAACATTCCCGATCACCTGGCAGGTAAAAAGTCCACCGAGGGTGGTGGTGTAACGGATAGCGTTCTGGCCTCGCATTCGGGAGGAGGGCGGTTCGAATCCCCGTCCGGGCATCCAGATTTGGGTTTCCCAAATCACTCCAGGCAAATGCCGGAATGCTTCCTTCAAAAGGCTATGGCCGAATTCCTTCCCATTCCTTGCCCCCTATCCTTTCCCGTCTCTAAAGACCTCGCTGTTAGAGAGACGTTAAGCAGATTAAAAAAAAAGTAAAAAGTCCCATCAAACTGACATGTCTTTACAAAAAATTTTCATCTAGGTGTAAATATTATTCTGCATACCTCAAATATATTTTTCCCATATTTATGAAATACAATTTTGAAAGAAAAGAAAATTTTCAAGAGTTAATAGTTCGGGTACGCTCCCAATCCCATTAGTCAGCTCTTCGATTTTGTACTTAGACATTGCAAAAGAAGTGTTATACAAATTTTCATGGTGCCTACCCAAAAACGTTTACCAGCTCTCCTACTATATGGCTCAGCAAAGATTGTAGTGCGCGTAAACTGAGAAATAACGGATGATTTGAACCTTGAAGAAATTTCTGATAATTTATAAACAGTGCTATAAATCGACAAAATACGTTCGCATTGTGAAAAAATTGATATAATTATATAGGTTATTAAATACTCCTTCTTAAAAAGAGTTATTAATTTTGATTAGTTGATCATGCAATTCATAGTACAATTGTGTACATTAAGTAGGTATTAATAAATATCTCCTGCTAGTATAAATTATGTTACACGCTGTCAATAATAATATAATGGTTTCGGTTTTATGTTATTATGATGATAAGTATCCGTTCTTTATTCTTCAATCTACCGCTCTTTTCTTCCATCTCCTCTGTACGTCTATATTCATTACTAACTGTACTCGAGACTTCAATCACAATGCTGATCCTTGCGGACGCAAATCAAATGTAATAATAAAATTTTGTGTTTCAATAGGAGTATAATAATAATTAATATCTTTCCTCTATTGTTATAAATTTGAAACTCCGTAAGATTATTATTTAAACACGTCGAAAACGTTGAATCAATTTTGGTGAAAATAAGTACGCTTTTGATCTGACATTTAATTTAAAAAATGCAAAATATTTCTGTCCTACTCTGCCTGTCTGTTCGATTATAACTGGATTTTTCACAATTATTGGAAGACTAGCTGGCGACCGCGACTTCGTTCATGTTTGTCATGAATTTTGAAGATATTTGTTTACATGGAACATTAAACATTTTCAGGATGAAAAGCAGTCTATGTTATTACCTGCCAATTCAGTAACCTTCCAGTGAAAGTCCTGTCAAAATTGATTCACACAGGTCGCTATTTTTTTAATGAGTCATCAAACAAGTATGGGCACCCATGAGATTTCTGAAAGCTGGCGCCTCTGTCGTGAAGTATGAAAAAAAGGTTTAAAGGGACTGAGGTGGATTTAATTATTACAGATATGTTAAAGACTGGTTGATATGATAATCTACAATACCTTGAAATATTTAGATTGAGTTGGGAGATTGCTAGAGAACTGGAAATTTGCTGTAGTAGTAAGGCCATAAAGGTGGTGAGACCAAAAGTTGAAAATTACAGGCCTGCTAGTTTGACACTGGTGTTAGATAAGTTGGAGATAGTGATATGCAACCACAGCAGAAATTTGTGAAAGGAAGGATTATGGCAACGGGTTTGCTGGCACGGATATTCATGTGAATATCAGTTATTGGGAATACATGTAAGATATTTCAGATGAAATGGACGAGGGAGTCTATAGCTCAGTAGTTCCCAAACTTGTGCCCATGGATGCGCAAGTGAAATAGATTTATGTAACTGTGTAACAGAAAAATTGCCAGTTTCATTTTGGTGTCTTGAATGATGTGTCGACGCAAAAATAAAGTGGAAATTAAACATGTTGACATTTTAAGTAATAGCCTCTGAAATTATAACTTTTGTTTTACAATATAATTTTGTTTTCAATTAGATTGGTGAACCTGATGGGATGACATGAGATTATTTGTTTTTGTTAGCAACATTCGAAAGTCTCCAAAACCAGATTTCCAATCTGTTTCTTTCCTTCATGATAAGGCTCATAATTTTAAATCAATCCATGTTCTATGTAATAGGAAGATGGGAAAACAGTCTGACAGCTTTCGTCCGGTGATAATCAAGTGAAGAATTTCTTCAATTCTTTGGCTGAGGTCAAAATTAAGGGGTGTTAAGTGTTAACAATAAGCAGGAAAATCTTCTCATCTTCATTTTTCTGAAAGGTTTGCGAGCTGAGAATGATTTAGTCTTCCCACAATTTGTTTCTGTAGAAAAAGTCACGTAACAAACGCAGATATTGCACTGTTTGTTTTGATTTATTTAATGGGTCACAATTGAATCTTACATCATTTTTTTAACTAAACTGAACTGAATATCATTGAAATAAATCCTTCACGGGTTTGCTTCGTCAGCAGAAAATGTCATCCGGCAGCAAACCCGTGAAGAATTTATTTCAAAGATACGCCGGGAAAGACTTATCTCTCATACTGAATATCATTGTCTTTACTTTTTAGTATTTCAAACATGAATCAAAGACTGCATAAAATCGATCAATACATGCCCTATGAGATAACCGACGAACTTCTGTGTCAAATATTAAATGAGTATAATCTTCATCATTTTCCAAACCAAGCTGAGCAAATGACCTCTCATGTAAGACCTGTTTAATTTTCCTAACTGCTCTAATGACATAATCTAGTAAGCCATGCAAGCACTTGCTAAGATTTTTGGCGACTCAATATTGTCAATGGATGACACAATACACAGATAATACATTCCTTGTTTTAGGTACGCCAGAAGGCGTTCGGTGGAACACTGTCGGTAGAAATGGGCAGTATATTACCCAATTGTATAACTTTTACTTCCAAAAAATCTTTTTGTCAAATATTTTTCACCTTTCATATCAGTTTCCAAACATTTGGCAAATAACAATTCTTGTAAAAAAATTTCTTCTTTTACAGATCTCATTAAGTAAAGCTTCATTTCCAGGCAAAGTTGACTCTTCATGCTGTATAGAGAATTCAGATGTTTTTAAGTATTCAAGTAAAGAATTTTCTATGCACTTAGCTGTTTCGTCAACACATTTTTTTTGTACTGTATTATCACTCTGTGGAATTTGTACAACTACTAGGATAAATTCTGCGCACAATGGTATGTGGCTATCCGGACTTGGCAGTTAGTGACAAAATGTTATCAGAAGCATGCAGTCAATTGGCCGTCTTGCTCAAATATTGTCGCTAATAGTTGCTGCAGTGGCAGTTTTCAATTTATTTATTTTTTGCTAACTATTTATCTCTCTTGTCACTATGGATTTTTGTCAAATATTCCTTAGGCTTCAAAGGTTTCATTGAAGTGATTGACAAAGTTTTATTTTATGGATGGCACATAGGCAAAGTGCCATTTCCTGGTAACAAAATAAAGCACCATTTTATAAATTCAAAACTATAGTGATTGCACTTTTTCCTCGGTTTACTCGTACTGTTAACTGTCAAAGAAGGGACATGCATTTAAGATGATGTAAAATAAATGTGTTTTATTTTCAAAAATGAAATACCACCAAGTTATGCTCACATCAATTAATTATTTAAGATATAAGCATAAAATTTTAAGAAGTGTGGTATTTTATAAGTGTCGCGGTCGCTGATTATAGTGGTAAAGAAGGCAGAGCGTTTCCAAGCCAGCACGGTAGTATGAAGACTACACCGCTCATATACGACACCAGCGTCAAGGTCACTGGTCTTGCAGTCCTTACTGTGGGAACACTGTATAGCACGACGGGTACACGGGGCTTACACACTATGAACACGTTAACCACATGCATGTTCGTCGTGACAGACAGCCAATGAGAGGAAGGGCAGACCTGTTACTATCCAAATAGGCCATTTTAGGCATTTTCCCTATCATTCTCCCTCTGCTGGCTTGGAACGCATTCTGCGTTAGTTTTGGATCCTATGGTCCACTATTCCAATATCGGAAAACACCGATTTTATGTACCACTTACTTGTAACTGTACCACACCGCCGCTTTCAACAATAAATCAAGTAGTCACAACTCTTCATATCATTTCAAGAAGCATCTACGTCCTAATTTTGAGCAAATTAAGTCTCTGTGTATGTATTTTTATCCTAGCCAGAAGCTTACAGAGCCAGCTGGAAACCAGACCTACTGCAGCCGACAGTAAGTAGTCGCTAGGACGGACCCAAAGTGGGTAAGTTCATGGTGGGAATAACCTTTTGAACACCTTCGAAATGGATATGCATCATTGAGGAACTTATATACTCCTCCTGGCTGTTTTGGTGCAGAAGAGCCCGATACGAATATAATAGATCATGTAGATCAGAAATTTCACCACCTGAGGCCCTTCATCATCATCATGCCCAACAGATTCCAGTCTCTGGCCGGGTCTGCTTCATGCACAAACCTCTCCATTTCCTTCTTTCTTCCCACCACCTTGTTCCAGTCCTCTCCTCTCTTCCGTACATGCTCCTTTCAGCCTTCCTCTGGGTCGTTTACCATGCATCTTAATTTTGTGGATTTTTCTTAGGATTCTCTGAACCTCCATTCTCTTTACATGTCCATACCATCTCAGTCTGGTCCTCTCTACCCTTTTCTGTAGGGATTCCTCTTTTATGGTGCATCTAATCACTTCATTCCTTATTCTGTCCATTTTAGTAACTCCCATTCTACCTCTTAAAAATTTCATTTCGCTTGCTTGTACTCCGCTGATGTCCCGCTTCTTCATTGTCCATGTTTCAGCAGCATAAGTCAAGATAGGCACATAGTATACATTACTCTCTTGCTTCTCTGTGGCCAGTGGCGTAGCTAGGTCAACAAGGGCCCTGGTGCAAAAAATTTATTTTGGGTCCTCAGGCTAGATGGATGACCTTTTTTTTTTTGCTTTGTGTTGCTGGTAAGGGCCCCCTTAGTGAGGGGCTTCCTGTGTCTTACAGGCCCCCTTAGACGGCGGTAGATCTAAAAAAAAAAACCTTCCTTTTGCCTGCCGAGAAGGCGCGTGGGCCCTCTGAACTGCGCTTGGGTTGGGGCCCCCTGAGCATAGGGGCCTCGGTGCACTGCACCGCCTAGCCGCATAGTAGGCACACCCCTGTCTGTGGCAATCTTTATTCCACATTAGGCTTCTAATGCTCCTTAGAAATGCCTCTGCTGGTCTTCCTCTTTCAATTATCTCGCCATCATTTGCTCCACATTTCTCTAATACACTCCCCAAGTACTTGAACCTGTTTACTTTCTTTAGTTGTTCCCCTGCCACCACAATTCCCTGGCTTAACCTATTCTTCATTCTGGTTGTTACCATTTACTCACATTTCTTTACATTAAATTTCAGGCCGTATTCCTCCACACTGTCTGTCCATACATCCAACTGCCGCTGCACTTCCTCTTCATTACCTTCCCAGATCGTCCACAAAAGCCATCACCTTCATGTTTTCCTCTTCCATCCTCACTGCCACCTTCTGCATTACATCATGCGTAGATTACAATAAAGAGTAGTGGTGATAGGGCACTTCCTTGTTTTAGTCCATTCCTTTGTTCCAGCCAATCTGTTCTTCCTTCCCCTATTTTCACATAGCTCACATTTCTTGGTACAGTTCCGTCACTTTCCTGATGGTTTCTTTGGGAACTACTCTTCTTCTCCAAGGCCTTCCATATCTTACTCCTGTGTACACAATCATTTGCTTTCTCAATATCGAGAAATACCAACAGTAGATCCTTTACATACTCATAATGTTTTTGATGCAGCTGTCTCATAGCAAATATCGGGTCCATTAAAAATGTTCCATGGAGATCAGCGAAGCAAATACGAAATTGATTCCGTCATTACTTTGTGCCGGTTGGAGGTTCTTTGCCATTGAAAAATAGCTATACTTTTGAATTGTCTAATGTTAGTAAGTATGTACTTATACTTTTTTTACTTGTATTGCAATATTTATAATGCATTTAATATGGGATAGCTGTAAATAATTACGATCATGTGTGTATTGCTTTTCATATTAAGCTTAACTATCTGTAATTAATTACATTGGAGGAAAGAGCACTATTTTCTATTTATTTTTAAATATAGGTAATTAAAATATAAATGTAGGTACTTCAAAGTAGGAATATACAAAACATTTCTCACTTGACTGTCCTGGTGAAGCTGCAGCCATGACTCCAACAGAACTGAAAACTTCTGTAGTCACGTTATGCAATGTTTGATGGGGGTTAAATCTACGAGTTCGCAAGAAGCCACCTGTTGCGTGCATCAAATCACACCCATCTGTATATGCGTATATAATTTTCACAAAATCTTTATACAAACTTAGTTTTTGTCTGATTTTGATGGAATTTTGCATACGTAAATTTTAAAACAAATAGAAAAACACTGTTGACGTTTGATTTACGGAAATATAAACTCGCTCTTCCTTTTTCATCTTACCTTATTTCTGTCACTGTTGTTATTAATAGAAACCCACAGTTTCTATCCGTTTATGATAGTAGATAGCACACATATATTTCCAAACAAGGCAGTCTGGTAGCTCAGCAGTTAAGGTGCTTACTTCTGAAATTTCTCTTTCTGGGGCACAGGTTCAAATCCCGTGGTAAGTAGGCATTTTTAGCAGCTGTATTTGATTATATGAGCTATGCCGGGATGTTCCGTGGTTCTGATTCCACGTTAAACTGCAGGTCCCTGAAGGACGGAATTAGCCTTCTTGCCTCTTGACACAATAGCTTGGTACACCTCTTACGGGAAGATTCAACGAACCGTCGTGTTGTGGACTAATTTAGATTTTTAGTTTTTGAATTGAAAACTTCTGTAGACGTGATGGGCGATTTTTGATTGGGTAAAATCCTACGAGTTACCGACATGCTAATCTAGTATATCTGTTGGAGTCTGATGGCTCAGTGGTTTAGGTGTCATACTGGCGAAAGAAAAGTCCCCGGCTCGAATCTCTGTCTCGGCTGGGATTTACATAGAACACTAACCCGACGTTCACATCTTGCAAAGCTTGCTGTGTAATGTGAAGTACGCCAGAATGCTTCCATGTTCGGATTCCACATTAAACTGTAGGTACATCGTACTTGGTAGCACTACCGGATTAGGTTAAGGTGACTATAAGATAGGAACAGAAAGTGCAGCCAGTAAGACCCTATCACCAGGTCATTGCATCCACATGGAATTATTATTATTTAGTATAACTGTACCTTAAATCGAAGGTTTACAGAACCATCGTTCGACCAGTGGCACTGTATGGAACTGAACGTTGGCAGTCACTAAAAGAAATGAACAACAGCTGCATGTCATGGAAATGATTTGCTGCCCACAAGGACTCACTAAATTGGACCGCATCAGAACATTTGGGCGGCATTTGCTGTGTCCCCATCCGTTCAGCTGCAACACACAAGAACAGCACTCGGCATAAGATCACGAGGTAGATCCAGGAAGCTCTGGCTGGACATCTTGCGGGAGGACACGCATCTCGTCAAGATGCACAAGATCGAAACAAACGGAAAAAGTCCAGTTAAGCAGATCCTGCACTGCAGGATTGCTAAAAAGAAGTTATCTGTAGCTATAAGTATGACGTGTTGCACGTAAGATATTAATAGTTTTAATTTTTCATTTCTGTCGGTAGATAACATCGTCATTTATTTGGGAGGATGATGAGAGGATGTGCCAGTGAAATGATGGAATTGGGTTACAAAACTTTTGTCACACCATTGCTCAAATATGGTGGTGTAGTTTGGGCCTTATATTTTGTGTATAAAATTCAAGAGGTTGTGCAAAGGACAGCAGGTATATTTGTTTGTGGAAATTACTGCAGTACCCAGTCGGCAACTGATAAAGGAGCTGGATTGGGAGGAATTGGAAGAAAGGAGTGTAGCTTGGAGAGTTTTGGGAGCTTACAAGGCGTGTGTTGGAAATGAGGCTTGTAATGATTTCTATTGAAGAATTAACAATAGTACATGGAATGGAAAAGATGACTATAAACACATGTTGGCAGTCTGGCACTTGATTTCATTCACAAGGGAGCATGAAAAGTTTCGTTTGTGGGAAAGGCATATAGGGATTGGTATAAATTACCAACTAACCAATTAACTAAAAAAAAAACGCTATGGAATTTAAAATTGAAATTTGTAAAAGGCAAAAGTACATAAGTGGGGAATCTTACAATCTAATTATATAAGATAATTAAAAAAAGAATAAGAAGAAAGGGGTAAATAAGTCTGCCAGTGTGGTACAATGCGCTGACGCACACACACTGAATCGGGGAGATACGACGGGACCGGGCACAAACCCAGACTACCGCATTCCGCCGTCTTGACAGCCGTTTCTAGGCGATTTCCGCAATATTCTCTCTGTACGTAGCTATCGAGACCATTGCCGGGACGGTTTCCAATCTCCGCCTCATAAACTACCTACACGTTTCACAAACAAAAAATAAACTTATCACACGCAGATCATAGTTACGCGGTTCACAGACACTCAACAAAAGACCCAAACTGTTGGGAAAGGTGGTGGAGAAGAAGAAGAACGGGATAAATAGATGAATAGGGAAATTGTCATCGGAACATGCTCTTCAAGCAGTTAAATTCAAATACTGCGTTACACTATAAGTTACTGATATGATAAGGGAGCTATAAAGGGATCCATTGGAAAACAGGAGAGTGTTCAAGACGTATAATAGAGAACAAGTTACCAAAAACGCTGAAAGAACGAAATATTAAAATCCCTAGAGGGCAAAAGTAGCCTGGCACAAGAAAAGAGGGAAATAGGTGGGTAGGGATATTGCCACGGGAGCGAGCGCTTTATTGCAATTAACTTAAATGTCTAATGAAAGTAAATGCACCAACCCTGGACTACAATTTTGGTTACATTTGAAATCACTTCTCTCTCTTTATCGACCTCTTTATTATATGATAGTAATATTAAGGAGAGTAATTAAAATTTTGTACACAAAGAACGTTCATTTTTCTATTAAGTTGGGAAATTAGGTTTAATTCATTTTGGGAAAATGAACAATTAACGTGTATTTTTAAGTTTTATGAACATATGTCACGTTTCTCTTTAAACATCACACGTCACGAAATCCACACGGTATGTGGGACGCCACTACCACACACTAGTGTAGGCTCAGGGCTTTCTGACACGTTCAATTTTCCATACAAGGCGTCGTGGTTAAACCTGTTCCGGTTATTCATTTTATGGAAGGATTGCAGTACACCAATCAGGTTTCTGCTCTTAAGGGGCTCACAGACGATCAACTTGGTTGACAACCTTGTTGTCAACTTGGTTGTCAGCGTTTGCCACAGACGAAACTAAATGTTGGCGACCAAGTTGTAAACATCACATTCGAGTATGTGTCATCATCGGGTTTTATTTGTTGGGTGTTTTCTATTGCTGAGTTTTATTATTTTGAATTACTGTTTTAAGTATTTTTGTTATAGTACAGCTGTAGTATTTAAAAAATGAGTGAGGGAGCATTCCAGTTTTTAGTTTTAAGAGAGTTGCGTGACGATAATGTGTCTCCTGCTTGTCATAAAAGCACGATATTTAAAACTGCGTTCGGAATTCTAATTCCAGTTTAATGAGCGAACAACATGTCAAAGCAACTGACGATGTCCAAAACTTTTTAAGAACGGTAAGTAAAATTTTGAATGAATTCGATAAAGTGCGACCATTTATTGAAAATGATACGAACATGAGGATTGTATTAATGTGAATAAACGCCGACGTCAAGATCATGGGGCAGGAAAGAACTGAAGGCAAGGAACGGGAAGGAATTTGGCCTTTTGAAGGAACCATTCAATCATTCACTTGGAGTGATTTGCAGAAACCAAGGAAAACCCTAATTTGGATGGGCGGATGTGGATTCAAACCCACGTCTTCTCTTATGAGAGGATAGTAGATCACCGCTCACCCAACCCGATCGGTCAGCTGTTCGAAACCCTAATGTTTTTAGCTAGTGGGCGGAGCGTCGAGGTTTTAAAATTTCTCAGCTCTATATCGCCACACCCTATCATTTAGACTTGTAGTGTAACGTAGGAATTTCAGTGATCTGAAGTACTATTAACTTCGGCTCTAGTTCTTTAGCTCAGTTTAACGTTTTTCAATTCCCTCCGGTAACAAGTTCTAACATTTCTGACTGTATTCTTATAACTGTCAATATACGTATTTAGCTCAATTTGTTGGCAAAGAACTAAATAGGTTTGGTCACTCATTCTTCTTTTTGTTGTGATCCTGAAAAATTTCCGATTTTAATTCCAATGCTTCCGCAGTTCTTTTAAAGTATTGGAAAATTCACCCAAATTTGAATGTTCGGTACACTTTCCATATTCAATAAATAGTAATTGACCTCAAAATATGATAATATAAATATCAACTGATCAAATGAAAACGTAGTCACCAAAAACAATAACATAGACAGAACAGCTCCAAGTTTACAACTAATGTTGAGAACATAGTCGTCAACTTCCCCACAGACTACAACGTCTCCAACATTAGACTCCGCCCACCAAATATCAAAAGTTTGATCTTACTTCAACCAAAACCTCAACCTGAATCTCAACCACTAACATGCCCACAGACGTTCAACTTAGTCTTCAACACGGCAAGTTGACGACAAGGTTGACAACCAAGTTGATCGTCTGTGGGCCCCTTTAAACGCTTTCGAAAATCAGCCAATCACGTAGGCCCTTACAATCAGCAATGCAGATGCTATATAACTGACGTCCCGCCACTGCAACTGTCACTTTGCTGTCGGGAAGGAACGCGGTTGCTGGTTCCAGACGAAGCATACGTACTGAACTTTCTTATTCACAATGGTAAGTTGCTATAGTCGAATGGTGGTGATTTGAGTCTATAATATGTCAAAGTTTTTGTCAAGTTGAAGCAATAAACTGATAATGCTAAGCTGCGGATATTTTTAAAGTGTATCAACGATGTGGTTAGGGTTAAATGTTTGATCGTCAAGTACAGTTAACTGTTAGAATCAGTAATTACTATTTTGAAAATGCCTTCTTCGTTGTGAGCTTTCTTAATGGATAATAGTTTCTTTCGTTCCAAGTAAGTTATGTAGCAGGTGTATCCGCCGCCATGTCGGCATTTTCTTCCAGGGCGGGGTCTGGAATGTGATCCTCAAAAGTCAATACTTAGGTCCTTTAACCGTAAAATTTTGTAGTAGATATTTAATATTTAATGCTTCTTAAAACTACTTAAAATTAAAACTTCAATTTTTTTAAAATTAGATTTTAATGTTTGATTGAAATGTATTTTTTTTTTTTTTTTTTTTTTTTTTTTTTGTATAGCCTACTTGTCTCATTATTGGTTAAATTCTGTTAATATTGGGCTTTAATTCGAAGTAATCGTTGTCCGTTGTATACCGAGAAATATATGTAACCAGATGACATACCTATGGGTGTGGCCGCACCTGCTGAATGTCTAGGGCGAAATAAAATTTGAAAGTTTAATTATATTGCATCTCAGAATCGGAAAATCAGTTGATAATTATTGTATTTGGTTTTGATTTTAATGGGCTTTCAAAGAAATATATGTAGTTTGTTTTCACGTGGAAAAATAGGCCAAGTATTTCATTTTGTGTGCGATTGTTCTTGTGTTGACACTTATTTTCTTGCTCGCTGAAGAGACTATTTGATGCTATCATCATGTAAAAGTATCTTTGCACTTGTAACATACATTTTCTAATATCCTTGCTTTTACACATCTGATGTATTTAATGGGAACATTATTTTCTACAAGTTAAGCTATTTAATGTCATTAAAGCATTAAAAATGAATTTTAAGACTTGTAGCATATATATCTCCCCCCCCCCCCCCGGTTTAATTCTATACAACTTGCAATTGATTACTGCGGTACTGATTTTATTAGTAAGCAGAGAGCAAGGTTGATGTAGCAGAATCGCAATCTCCTGTGGACCCATATTTTTGATTACACTTTCAAAAGTCCCTCACATCAAATGGTAGGCCTATAACCACTAAGTTTGAATTATTCTTAAATACAAGTAATCAATCATTTACACTATGTACCTTTCACTGTGAACTTCGTTTTTCAGTTCAGAGCAAACTATTGGGGGGGGGGGTTAATTCTAGATGTGGATACCGCTACAATCTCTTCCTGTCTCGCGTAGTAAACACACAGATCACATGCTATATGAGACATTTATTCAGTCTGCGCGTACCAACACAGTAACAGCGATAGATATGACTTGAAAATTGGGTTTCTGCAATATCATGTGTTATGGTTACGTTTCACTTTGGTCCAGGCTGCATTATGACCGAAACTCATATATATAAAATATGATTTTGTCGATAAAAATTTGAGTTAATAATGAAATGAAGTCTTCACGGGTGTACCGCCGTATAGTGTTTTGAAAACACGATATTTAGACTTCATTTCAAGCATGCGCCGGGAAAGTCTCCGTTATTACATGAGTTTTTTTTTTTTTTTTTTGCTGTTCAGTCTTTAGACTGGTTTGAAGCAATCCTCCATCCCTTCCTATCCTGTGCTAACCTCTTCATTTCTACATACCCCTTACAACCCACGTCCTCTATTATCTGCTTCATATATTCTAATATTTGTCTACCTCTGCAGTTCTTACCTTCGACTGTTCCCTCCACTAACAAATTAACCAATCCATCATGTCTCAAAATATGACCTAAAAGCCTGTCTCTTCTTCCTGTAAGCTTCTTCCATAAACTTCTTTTCTCACCCATCATTTCCAAAACTCGTTCATTTCTTACTTTGTCTGTCCACCTAATTTTTAGCATTCTTCTGTAGCACCACATTTCAAATGCTTCACGTTTCTTTCTTTCCGGTATTCCTAGAGTCCATGCTTCGCTACCGTAAAGTGCTGTGCTCCAAACATAGTTTTAAGAAGTTTTTTCTAATTCCTAGATCAATATTTGAAACTAAAAGGTTTCTCTTTTTCATGAAGGCTCTTTTTGCTAGTGCTATTCTGCTTTTAACATCATTCCTGCTTCAGCCATCGGTTGTAATTTTACTTCCCAAGTAACAGAACTCACTTACTTCACCTATAGCATCCGATCCTATTTTTATATTTAATCTGCTACTATTGGTATCATTTTTGCTACATTTCATCACTTTTGTCTTACTTTGATTTATATTCAGTCCAAAATCTTCCTTCAGTATTTTGTTCATGCCATTCAATAACTTCTCAATATCCTCAGCTGTCTCTGCTAACAAGACAATATCAGCAAATCGTAGCATACTGATTTTTTTCTCCCTGATAACTTATGCCACATGGAAATTTTTCTTGACTTTCTTCATTGCTTCTACATACAAGTTGAATATTAACGGGGA
>JARYHS010004941.1:0-18003 GCA_031002005.1 Vandiemenella viatica
CACATAATTCCTCCTACTACACCATGGCACTATCTCAGTAGTGCATTACCGAAATTGGTATGAAGAGACAGCAGTTAGAATATGTCAGATTACACAGGAAGTTAGAAAAACATTTAGTAAATTATAATTATCAGAATTTGTTAAAAATGGGAAAGCTAATTCTAAAATATAGTGTGCTTCTTGCAGAATTTTTTTTCTAATATACTCTTTAATTACAGATTTCTAGGAATGAGTTATACAGTAGTATAGTTGTGTATTATAACTTTTTATTTAGTCCTTAACATAATGTTCCACTCCTCTGCTGAAAAGATTTTGGAATTCTATTGGGAGTCAAACTATGATAATACACTGGAGAGCCAAAGAAACTGGTACACCTGCCTAATATCGTGCAGGGTCTCTGCGAGCACACAGAAGTGCCGCAACACGACGTGGCATGGACTTCACCAATATCTGAAGTAGTGCTGGAGGGAACTGACACCATGCATCCTGCAGGACTGTCCATAAATATGTAAGAGTGCGAGGGGGCGTGTTGCAAGGCATCCCAGAAATGTTCAGTAATGGTCGTGTCTGGGGAGTCTGGTGGCCAGCGGAGGTGTTTAAACTCAGAAGAGTGTTACTGGAGGCACTCTGTACCAATTCCAGATGTGTGAGGTGTTGCATTGACCTGCTGGAATTGCCCAGATCTTCAGAATGCACAATATACATGTCCCACACCATTACAGAGCCTCCACCAGCTTGAAAAGTCTCCTGCTGACATGCAGGGTCCATGAATTCATGAGCTCGTCTGTATACCTGTACACATCCATCCTCTCGATACAATCAGAAACGAGACTCATCAGACCGGGCAACATGTTTCTAATCGTCACAAGTCCAATGTCGGAGTTGACAGGCCCAGGCGAGGCATAAAGCTTGTGTCGTGCACTCAGCAAGGGTACTCGAGTGGACCTTTGATGATATATTGTTGAATGGTTTGCACACTGACACTTGTTGCTAGCCCAGTATTGAAATACGCAGCAATTTGCAGAAGAGTTGCACTTCTGTCACGTTGAACGATCCTCTTTAGTTGTCATTGATCCCGTTCTTGCTCAATCTTCTTTCTGCCGCAGCGATGTCAGAGATTTGATTGTTTTTCCAGGTTCCCAATATTGACGGTGCATTCGTGAAATGGCCATACAGGAAAATCCCCCAACTCATCGCTATCTTGGAGATGCTGTATCTCATCTCTCGTGTGCCAACTATAACACCACGTTAAAATGCACTTAAATCCTGATAACCTGCCATTATGCCAGTAGTAACTGATATAATGCCTGCACCAAACACCTGTTGTCTTATTTAGGCGTTGCCGACTGCAGGGCCATTCTCTTTAAGTGTTTACACAACCCTGTGTTTGACTATGCATACCTATCTATACCAGTTTCTTAGGCTCTACAGTGTAGAATAGAGAATGGTGGTATTGTAGTTGTATGCAGTATTGAATTATTCCATTGCAGGAAATTGTTTCTTGTATATATATTGGATTCATATTAGGTTTGAAATTTTTTCATAGATATGTATTGGATTCGTGATATTAGGATTGAAATTTTTGAAATCATGAGATAAGTTGCTGTAAAGAAAATATGTATTTCTTTCGTCTTATATAATTTTTACTGCTTTTACACTTCTAGTCATATATATATGTCCAATATTTTATCTGTGCTTTGTAGTAAAGGAATTAAAATGTTTTCTCACTGTGCTTTACAGGTATGAGCTTGGAGTTCATCAAAGCATAAGTTGTGGAAAAAGTGATGCCAGTGTGGCGGAACAATTTCGAGCTCCAAGTCCCGTTTCAGTCAGTTCTGATACGAGCAGTATCACTACAGCCAATGACAGCAGTGGTGGCATGGTGTCACTGCTCTATACATGTGCCATGTGTCTTCAGTATTTCTCCACATGCAGTTCGCTGATAACACATGTTTTTAGTCATGAACAATGCGTAAACACACCTCAGCATGTTTGCCAATCTTGTGGTCAAGTTTTTGTGAATGTATCGAAGTTGTGGGCCCATTATTTTAAAGACAGAATGAAGGCTGCATTTAGTGAGCGATCATTATTCAGCCTTGCTTGTGCATTCTGTGGAGAAACTTTTTTATCTTGGTGTACTCTGACAAGACACGTATTCACCCATAACTCGGCTGTTTCAAATCCCTTGTATGTTTGTACCTATTGTTCTGAAGTATTTGCAGATATGGCCAAATTACATGTTCATAACTTCAGCAGGAGAAATTCAGAATTAAGGTAAGAATGCAAAGCCACCTTCTGTCTTGATTTGAATAGCTTCATTTGGCACCCATCACTAACCAGCCTTTGCAACAATCGTAGGTGTTTTAAATGCTTTTTTTTAAAGGTGTGAAGGTGATTTGTATTAGAATGCTGATTTCTTTATGATGAAACTGGGTATTTTAAAATTAGGTCATTAATTGATGGAAATTAATGAATTTCATGGCCAGGTCATTACTTGTGAATAGTAAGGTATTGTTGAGTCCACAGTATTGTAAGTTTGTTAGAGGGAATTGCTCGATGAAGACTTGAAATGTAAATATCTTGGCAAACTCAACATTGCAAGAGCATTGAAGGTTGAATGAAAATATTTCTGTTATTCACTTAATGGAGAGAGCGATCAGGGGATGTATTAGAGTAGTGAGGGAAACCGGGTTACAGAGCTTTGGTGAGACTACTACCTGATATGGTGGTGTAGTGTTAGAGCCACATTCAGCACATCAAATACAGGCAGTGGAGGGGATGCAAAGAGTGGCAGCTGGAAATTAATACAGAGAACAATCAGTAACTGATATGATAAAAGAGGTGGAATGGGATTTATTGGAAGACAGTTGTAGGAATACATAAGATGTATATATTAATAGTGACATGGTAAAACATATTTTTTAACAAATATGAGTGATGCATGGAATAAAAAAGTTGACTATGACCACAAGCTCAATTTGAGGCATAATAGTGTTCGTAATTTTCTTTTGTAGGTAAGGGTGTCAGGGATTGGAATAAATTATCGAGGGAAATGATGACTAATTTACCAAAATCTCTGAAGTACATTGAAAATGAACAATCACAAATTGAAAAAATAGACAGGTAGAAAGAAAGCAAAATTATGTGTAGAAAAATGTGCGCTCCATTCCAGTAAATTGTAGACTATATTTCAATATGTTATTGCATGCATAAGAGGTTGGTCATTTTTATATTGTAGTCAAGGTGGTTATTTATTTGAATGATTGAAGAATAAAGTGCTGAAAAATTGGTCTTATGCAATAAAAGAATTTATGCTTGAAATCTGCTTATAACTTTAGGCATAAGTGAAGTTGCCACAATAGCATGGATCCTATTGAACGTAATACTAATAGTATGACATCTGTATTAATCACATTAATTTCTCAGCCATTTTGCTTGTTGATTACATATCCTTATGATTAAAAGTGCAATTAGAATGTAAAATGTGAAGTTTTCTTGGTTAACCTTCGCAGAAGCAACATAAAGGCTCTATGAAAAAAATTCTCTGGTTTCAAGCCACGTCAAAATTGAGCTGTCTGGCGACTTATCGTAAGCTTGCACTGCTTCCATGGTCAAGCCCCGCTTAGCAACACTGAAGTGAGTCGCACGGTAGTCTACTGTATAGGGCCAGCAGTCGGGAGCAGAGAGGAAAAACATGTGGAGGGGCGGTCTAGTTGGGCCCTGCTCACTTGGTGATGTCACGGTCAGGTCACTTCTACGCCCTAATGTGGCTCGATTCCGTGTGGTCTGTAATAATCCAATTACTGGCTTCTACGCTTGGCTTAAATGCAGGCCCTGATTACGATTAACAACATTGCGAAGTCTAATCTCAATTGCCTCCTTTACAACACTGTCCCAAAAGTTATTTGCAGAACAAAGGCATGTCGTTTTGTCAAAGCAGGTCTTGTGTCCATGTTCAGCTAAGGCAGATTTTTCTTGGTGTCCAATATTGAAATGTCTGATGTGTTCTTTGCATCTTTCATCAATCGTTTTAAGGTGTGCCCTATATGAGAAGTGCCGCATTCACATGGAATTTCGTTTACTCCAGGAGCTCGAGGGTTGATACTCTCCTTAGGAGATCACAACAGCTATCCAATTTTTGGCAGAGGTCAAAAAATTGTACAGTTCCCTGATTTGTTGAGCAACCTTGCTATTTTTATGTTACTCCTCTACAGATTGGCAAAAAGGCATGTGGTTTTTATTGAACTCTTTTATCTGTAATGGTTCTGTTGTTTCTTCCAATAGTTGCATGTCGAATTTTCTTAGTGGTATAACCATTGGCACGAAATACGTGTTCCAGGTGTTGCAGTTCCTCTATTAAATGTTCACTGTTGGACACCACCTTTGCCCTATGGACCAGAGTATTAAGTACTCCTAGTTATCGAGAGGGATGGTGAAAACTTAAAGAGTTAAGATAGCAATTCGTGTGTGTAGGTTTTCTGTAAACATGCCCTAACCTTCCATTTGGCTTCTGACAAACTAGAACATCTGGAAACAGAAGTGAGCCATCCCTTTCAATTTCTATTGTCAATTTAATGTTGGGATGAATCCCATTAAAATGGTTCACAAATTCATATAATGCCGGAATTCATGAGACTACACAAGAAATGTATGTTGACAAATCTGTAAAAACATTGTGGTTTTAAAGGACCCGTGTCAAGATCTATATGCTTAAAATGTTCTCTATAGAAGTTGGCTACTGCGTGAGACAACGGGGGCCCTATACCTACGCCATAGTATTTGCTGGTAGTATTTGCCCTGTTACATGAAGTATGTAGACATATGGGTATTTCTGAATAAATCCACAAGTTTCAGATCAAAATGTTCACTAAGTAGTTCAACAGTCTACCCTCAAGGCACCCGCGTCAACAACATCGTAAAGTCCATACTGGCCATAACGTCGTCACTTTCTAGCCTCATTGCTTTACCCAATTCCACAAAGGCAGCAGAATTCTTCACATTATGTGCACATTGACCAAACAACAGATTTAACACACGCGTGTGGCTCTTGATGTATTTTCGGAAGGCCCTATAATCTTGATGGTCTTGGGGCTAGGTAACTTAGATTCTTCACTGTTTCTTCTGCCAATCTCTCATTAGAATGTTTGTCTTCCTCGTTGTCCGTGTTGTGTGATCGCGCAGTATCAGACGATATGCGTCATCATCTAAAACTTCACGTATCTTTTGGTTGTAGTCGGTGTCGGTTAAGATCACAGCCAAATATCCTCCGTCAACTGGTAAAACCATGACTTCGGAGTCCTCAATTTTGACGCAGCTTAAAACCTGAGTAGTATTTATAGATCATTGCCACCATGAGAACAAACATAGTTACCTAACTTAAAGGCTCTCTACCAACATATAAATATTTCCAAACTATTGCTAAGTCTTCTTTGAGAAAATAATTCACGCTAGATGGATGAGTTGATGTAAAAATAAGGTCTGTTTACTTTCATATACATGAGGGTAAAATATTCTTTATGGAGAAAACATACCAAATTCAAAAACTTCTCTTACTGTTGGTGAAATTTGCTTTAAGTTAGTATATTGGGAAACTGGGGTGCCTTGGCTTCTGAGGTATAAGACATTACATTTCTGTTTAACCAGCTGGCTTATAACGGAATCCTATCGATGGCCCTACGCAGCAATGAGCTAGTACCACTGTGATTTATAGAAGTTTTACTCTGTGAAGTTCTGGGCATAGGCATTTCTTATCTTTCTCTTCAGACAGTTAAGTTTTTTTGTCCATTGTCTTTGTAACTGACTTCAGAAATTCTGTTTGGGATATATTAATTCCAACTTGTTAATATAACAACAATTACACCACGTGTTGGGCTTCGCCATGGTAACACGTGGTTTCTGTATCCTCATCCGAGCCATTGACTCTATGCCACACAACTGCATTTTTGCAATGCTTCGAGCGTCCACTTTATCGGATCAGCTTTGTGAACGGATAAAGGATTTTCTAACTGACCAGTTTCAGTGTGTCATCGTTGAAGGAAAAACCTTTTCTAGTTTAGATGCTACATCGGGTGTACCTCAAGGAAGTGTAATAGGACCACCTCTTTTCTTAATTTGTATAAATGATCTTGAAAACAAATTTAATACTAGTGTATGATTATTTTCTGATGATGCAGTCATCAATGGGGAAGTAAGTAATTTGGCTGATCGCTTAGAAATTTGGCAGATTGCTTAGAAATTCAGCACAATTGGATGATATTTTGGCATGACATGACAAATAGCGACTTAGACTAACGTGTAGAAAGTATAAGGCAATGTGCATAACCAACAAAAAGACTCCAATTAATCAGAAGTACAAACTAAACAGTGCAGTTATTTATATGGTAATTCTGTGAAAAATTTGGGTTTAACAGTATAAGGGACATGAAAATGAACTTGCACATTAATTCAGTTGTAGGTAGAGTTAATTTTAGGCTCCAATTCATACAACGAATCTTGGAAAATTGAAATCAACAAACATAGCCTAAAAATCTCACCTGTGTCCACATTTCTACTACTTTTGTGCCATTTGGGATCTGTTTCGTTAGGGGTTTATTGACAGTTTAGAGAAAGTGCAGAGAAGAGCCGCTTGATTTGTGGCTGGTTGCTACATTTCTTACAAAAGTGTCACAGAGCTGATAAGCTCCAGATTATTCCAGAAGATATTCAGTGTGAATCTCAGTTAGTAGGATATTTGCAAGATATTTCTGATGAAATGGACAGGGGAGGCTAAGTTGATAGTGTGGCACTGGATCTTTCAAAGATCTTTGACATAGTGAGCCATTAAGTGGTGCTAAATAATGTAAAAGCTATTGGAGCTGATAAAAAGGTGATTTGCTGGGTGGAAGAATTCTTAAAAGATAGAAAGCAAAAAAGCTAGGGTAGGAAATGCTATATCAAAAGAAGTTGAACTGAATATGGGAGTCCCACAGGGTAGTGTATTGTGACCATTGTTATTGGTTATTCTAATGAATTATTGTGATAATTGTTTACTGTCAGAAGTTAGATTATTTGCAGATGACATAATGTTATATAAAAGAATCAAAACAATAGAAGACTGTAAACAGCTGCAGGTCGATCTAGATAGGATAACTAGCTGGGCGAGTCATTATAGGATAAATGAAGATAAATGCAAAGAAGAGTCAGCTTAGTAGATCCACAGATAAAAAGCTAAAGGTTGACTACATTTAAAAAATGGGGAAGGAGCTACTTATTGCAGACTTGAAATATTAATACCTTGGCATTACATTTGGTAGCAAACTTAACTGGGCAGGACACATTGGATAGTTGGTAGGGAAAGGGTTCAAAATTCTTTACCTGTTGGAAAGACTGATGAGGGGATGCACTAGAAAAAGTAAAGTAATTGGTAATTTTGTTCAGATTACTGCTGGAATATGGTGGTGTAGTTTGGGATCCACACTTTGGGTATCAAATACAAGAGTTGGAGAGGGTGCAGAGAAAGGCTTCCAGATTTGTCTTTGGAAATTACCGCAGAACACAATCGGTAACTAATATCATAAAGGAGCTGGAGTGGGATTCATTGGAGGACAGGGGGAGGGTGAAGAGAGGCATGGGAGCGTACAAAGCCTATACTGGTGATGAAGCAAGGAAAGATATTGGTGAGAAAATTAAGAGAGGTGCTTGGAAGGGTAAGGTAGACCATGACCACAAGCTGGAACTTGATTTCAAGCATAAGGGTGTGGGAAAGTTTCCTTTCATTGGAAAGGGAGTGAGGGATGGAATAAATTGCCAAGAGAAGTGATGAAGAATTTACTGGAAACACTGAAAACATTTAAAGTAAAAATTAGCTAGAGCGTAAAAGTAGGTTGGATGGGGAAAGGGAGTGGATGTGGGTGATTGCCACTGCAGCGGACGCTCAATCCAAGTTTTATCAATTATTATTATATTGGATGATAGATTCTGGTAGATAGACAACACATTATTTGTTTGAACTTATTGGTAAACGTGGGTACATTCACATACAAGTGCTGTGAAATACTTTGTCCACCAACCTGTTTTAGTCGTAGTGACAGAAAAGATCAGAGAGGTAAGATGCCACACTGGTGCTTATATTGATTATTTTTTCCCTCGTATCATTTGGCATTGGAATGCACAGCGGAGAGATTACCTTTTGGTGCTGAGTACCCTCTGCCACCCGCAATTTTGTGAATTGCAGATTATATGTGTAGACGTAGATCCTCATTCAGGAAGGTGCAGTTAGTGTTGGTTTTCTGTGGTTACTTGACACTACTCCACAATAACGTCGGGATGGTTCCTTCAAAACTGCCACGGCCTAATTCGTTCCCACTCCCCACTCACCATGATTTCCCATCTCTATTAACATCAACAAGGCTTAAAGCCATGAGAAATGAGAAATATCTCCTTGAATCAAAAGTCCATTTTGCTATTAATGGCTTCTTGAAATCTGACAAATAAGTGCCTGTTACTGAAGAGTTTATTTTTTAATTTGTAATTTCCACAGTTTCACTTAAGCAATTTTATTTAAATGCCCAAAAATAGCTCACTTTGAGTGTCTCCTCGAAATATTCTGTCATAAAACTCTTTGCTTGTGTTACTTCATGGCTAACAAACTTTAATCTGAATATAGAAAGTTCATTATCACTTCACATTCAACTTTTTAGAAATGAGGTGTTGAATTAAGAACTGAAAATAATCCTCTTGAAGGCTAACAAGGACTAGGGTTGGGCAATAAAATATAAATATATAAAAAATATGAAAAAATAAAGCATTAGACTACCAATAATTAAAGCTGTTTGAAATAGCAGATTTGATGTGCATATCAGGAAGATGGGTACAGTACATTTTATATTAAAAAAATTAAATTCCTGAAAGTTGGTCAAAAAAAATGGATGTTAAATGCTGAGCTAGTACAATTTGGAAAATAAAGTTATTTCGTTCATAGTAATGTGTAGACCATTTTATTAAGGGTCCCATCAGTTTTGTAGATCAGTTTGTTACTAGAGATGAGGATCCATCACAAAGTGTTATCAGTTTTTATTATTATTTTTTTTGGCATTTGGCTACGAGGCCATACAGCCTGCACTATGTAATTTTGCAGTTTTCAAGTATGTATTGGATCACTCAATGTATTATAGATTCTACCTGGTACAGACGACACAAGACAAACACAACACTTAATTAAAACCACCCATGCCCTCGGCCGGACTCGAACCGGCGACCCCTACAATGCGAAGCAGACACGCTGCCCGTACACTGCCGGGGTCGGCGTGTTATTCAGTACTCAGCCTTTATGGTTGGTAGTTCCTCTTTTCGCCGTCTACAGCGCCTTCATATAAAGTGTCACTACTTACTTCTAGTTGAGCACTTTGTGATTGTTTTTGTTAGTAATTAAATTCAACTTTGAAAGAACTGAAGGAATTTATTTTTAAAGCCAGAGCATATAATCTATCAAAGTGCACTAAACAATAATTGGTTTACTGATAAAAAAAAAGTCACAACATCCAAGTTTACACCACATTCAGGAGGTCATATTGAACTTTCAAAGCTGCATGGTGGTTAGAAACCAGTTGATCTGCACCAGAAAAGACTAAATCTATTACATCTATCAGAAAGTTTAGGGCCATTATTTTTTAAAATGTTATTAAAATTCTGTGTATTGATAGGCATGAAAATCAGAAAACAATTGGAACATGGTAAAACTTCTTGAACCATGTGAATAAATAATTGTCAGAAGGGCAAGAAAAAAAAATTGTCTGAGTAGGACATTCTTCCTGCTTATGAAACTACTTT
The DNA here is from genome assembly GCA_031002005.1 of Vandiemenella viatica. NCBI lineage: Eukaryota > Metazoa > Arthropoda > Insecta > Orthoptera > Morabidae > Vandiemenella > Vandiemenella viatica. The sequence goes on from JARYHS010004941.1 coordinate 9,808, forward strand.
GGCAATGGCGAAACTGAGTGAAGCGTAGTACACATTGCAACATGCATTGCATTTACTAGACACACAGTTCAAAGGCAAAATATATTTGTAAATAGAACTTATTTCGAATCAAATGATGTGATTGCAGACATAGGTGGACATTTTTTAGAGCTTCATATTAGAAACTGAATCCATATATTTGAAGAATATTGGACATAGTGCATTAAGCTATAAATGGTTGTGTATAAGGAAAATGATTTTTAACGGAAATTTCTTTCCCTGCATGATATAGAACTTTCAAATTGGCCTCAAATAAATTGCTTGTTGATTTTTATTTGATTTGTCTAATTTTTATAGGGAAATTGGAATTGATTTCCATGCTTTCTAATTTGTATTTACTTCACCAAAAAAAGTATTTGTATCTTCTGGAACCGTACTCTTAGAGGTGGTTGCCTACTGTCCTGGAATAATTCTGTGTTGTTTGTCGCTCTTGCTGAGGGAGGTTCTCCAACAAGCAAACTAATCCACTGATTCTAAGCTAATTACCACATTGTATTTTGAAGACTAATGCTAAGATCATATGTTTTGCTGTGTTCTTTTTGAAGAAACCATCTTGAGTACTATATATTAAGATTATGTGTCAACTGAATACTGTATTTCTGGTTCTCTCTTAACTATTTATTCTTCCTATGTATTCTTGAAATAGCTTCATAATCTATATATCTGTCTTAACAACTTTAGTGTGGGGTCATTCCATGTCAAAGCAACCAATTCTACCTATATGATTTACACCATGACCTCTCAGATTTGCAATTAATTTTTTTCAGATAATGTACCTACTAAGGCCAGTTTAAATTTAAAATTATTCTGGCTTTTGGTTTTTGAGTTTCAAGGCTTCAAAAATCCAAAACATGACTATTTTTGATCAATTTATGATTGTTTTTAAAATGCTGTAGCTCAAAAGCTGTAAAAACTAGAGAGCTGAAACTTCCACCGTTGTTTTCCTCTAAAATTCCCTGCAATTGATATATAATGTAACATAACAATGCTACCTAAATTTGAAATTAAAAAAAAAATCCAAAATATTTTTTTTTTTTTTTGTAGTTTCCAAAATGCATTCCCTCGGGATTTTTTTATAAAAACTATGTGTTGCCCAGTATAACTGACCATGCAAGCAAAATTTCAAGACGTTATCTAAATGGGTTTTTGTATAAAAAAAATATTTTACTACCACAATACATGCTAGTGAGGTGAAAAGCATATAATTTCTAAGCAATGAATACTAAGGCAGGCCTACATAATTCTTCATACTTAAATTATTAAGTCAGCCTTTTTATGTAACATTACTCTCTTGTCTGTTAATGCATTAAATGATATAGTGTTGTTTTAATTTAATTTTGTGATTGCTTTAACTATACATTAGAAGGAAGTGAACACCTTTCAACTGGTACTATACATTCTAAAAGTTAAATTTTGAATGAAGCCACTAATCTTCATCCTTAGTTTTAAATGGCAGACATTATCTTTTTCTTGGTTTCCAGTGTTATTTGTAATCATTTACAAATTCCTTATAGTAGAAATTGGCAAAAGTAATTTCAGATGGAAAAGATTAACTTGTTGAAATTTGCATGGATAGAACTGTGTTTCTAATATTAACTGATATTTACAAAGTTAGTACTCATAGTATTTATACAATTAAGGTGTATAGTGAGGGTTAGGCTTAACATATTTAAATATTTCTTTTTGGTCTTTTAAGACATTTTTCCAAAGCAAGAATAGATAACTTCATTTCATTAGCACTTAAAGTGCAGGTTCTTCGTGTAGCGGTAGTTGGATACACTGTTTATAAAAGAGCATTTCCTCTGACATCTAATAAATCTTTTGGTCTGTGGATAGTAAAAAGAAATGGCTGGACCTTTTGGGTGTAAAAAATGTATTCAGTACATGTCATTATGTATTGTTGTTCAATGAATCCTAGCCACCAAGAGTCATTCATATGCTGTTGTCACAAACACAGCAGCAATATTTTCTGTATCTGATAGTGTTATTTGGTTCACTGTTGTCACATATTCAAGAAATTTATCATAACTAAACTGATTAGTCTTGACATTATTGGACTCTCGGTGTGGGGTTTTACATGAGTGACTCTTTTGTGTTCCCACAACCTCTTTTGATTCACTAATCGAGGAAGTAAGTATTCCTTTGGTCTCTTCATAGTCTTCTGTTGTGCAATATACAAAGCCAATGATTTTTATGTTTTCCATGACAAATACGTAGAGTTATTTGGGTGCCAAGATTTGTTGGTCATAATGCCTTTGTAAGCTGGGCTTTAGCAGCGAGCCGCTCAAAAGTTTTGGCCGAGGCCATCAACATGCACCCTTGTCATGGGATGTTGCAAAGATGTAGTAACTTCATCAATCGTGTCATCATATGAACCTGGCATTCAATAGATCTTTAAGTCTAGAGACACAAGGACATTCTTTACAAATATCCAATAAAACATTGTTGAGACGGTGAGAATGCTCATCGTCTGACCAGAGAGGAATGATAATACTTATTTTAATGTATTTGAAAATCTTAAGTTTTTTTATATAAAATGTAAATGTTATACAACATCTTAAAATTATTAAGTTATTATTTTGTTATATTATATATTTCTGGCATTTAAAATATTATTAAATGAATTAACAAACAAAAAGAGGGTAATATAAGTTTTTGTATTCTGGTAGTAACATATTTTTTTATACAAGAACTTATGAGATCCCATCTTGAAATTTTGCATGCATATAGTCAATTAGACAGGACAACCTCCTATAATTTTTATAAAAGAGTCCTAGGGTATGTATTTTGGAAATTACAAAAAAAATATTTTGCAATTTTTAAAAAAATTCAAATTTATCTAGCATAGTCATTTTTACAAATCAAATTGAAGGGATTTTTTCAGAGGAAACCAATGGTGCATGTTTGAGCACTCTAGGTTTTTACAGTTTTTTAGTTACAGCATTTTAAATCAATCATAAATCGTCAATAATAGTCCAACCAAAGTCGGAAAAATTTCAAATTTAAACTAATGCCAAGTTCAAATGTTTGCTGTATCTCTTTTTGAATAAACCATCTTGTGTATTCTACACGTACATAAAAGTGTCAACTCGTATACTGTATGCTGGTTATTTCTTAACTATTTATCTTGCTATATAATTTAAAATGGTTTCATAATGCAAGTTGTGGTATAATCTCTGTATAACACTCTTAATACGTTGGTTCATATCAAGTGGTTGGTTTCCAACTACGATCTGTGCTGACAGGTTCTGGTGCAGATTTTTATAAATGTCGACAGTCTTAACTTTCCAGAGCTAAAGATTTGTAACCAAGAAAGGTGGATATATTGCTTAATGCTTGCAGTATGCCTTTGAATATTGAAATAAACAAGGTGAATTGGGGATCATTTCTGATAACCTGGATACCATTAAAGCATTCTGATGTATCATTTTGTTGTTAATCAAGCTGTGTAAATATATCTCATTAAAACTTCTGTTATGAAGAGCTCTTAATGATATCTATAAACACATTGTTCTATTTCTTGGGATGGTTATGACCTTTTTAATATTCACTGTTGTATTAATAATAAAGGGACCAATTATATGTAATAAGACATATTACTCCATAGGAAAGGTCACTGGCCAGTATTCAGCTTTTAAATTTTAACTAATTCAGTGTAGGCTTCTCTAAGGAACAACATATAAAAAAAATTTATTTACAAGTTTTTATTCATGTTATTTTTTTTTTTTAGATATGGACTAGTTTACCTTGTCAACGTCTTAAGTTAGCAAATTTGTAATTCTTTAGTTGATGATATAAATGTTTACATTAGAACACGACTGTTAAGTATTTTTTCCTAAAATGGTTTTAGTTTATTTGGCAAATCACATTATATAGTCATCTGGTTCCTTTAGTTTACAAATGTAAATAAAAATTGTATTTGAAGCAGCACAGTTCATTACACATTGTATTATTATATATAACCAACAATTTAAATATTGATGTCATAAGAATTCAGTCTTCTGTTTTGTAAGACTAATATCGTATTTTTCAGTTAATATACTTTGCAGGTGGACTTATAACACTGCATTTCAACATGCAAATTTTCTGTTATAGGGGATATATTGTGGCAGCCTAAAACGTAGTTACAATTACGAGCAGCAGCATTCTGCTAGCGGATTTCAACCAGAAGACTAAAGGCGCAACTTGCAACCTACAGATATACTAAAATTATTCATTATGGCCAACGCCCAAATATCATGGTCCAGGTTGCGGAAAATCTGTCACTACATATTTTAGTCTTAGGACAGCAAGAAAGTTATCATCCTAGCAAATGCCCGTTTGGAGAGCGTCCATTTACTTGGAACGTTTGTGGCAATTCGTTTGCAGAGCTGGGAACCCTCAAAACTCTTAAGCCGTTACATTCTGGAGAACGTCCATTTTTTTGTAACATTTGTGGTAAATCGTATGTACAGGCTCGAAACCTTAAAAAACATCAGCTGATTCACTCTGAAAAACATTTGTGGTAAATCATTTAAGCAATCACAAAGTCTTAAAAACCATCAGCGGATTCATTCTGGAGAACGTCCATTTTCTTGTGATATTTGTGGTAAATCATTTGCAGAAGCTGGAAACCTTAAAAGACATCAGTTGATTCACTCTGAAGATCGTCGTTTCCTTGTAACATTTGTGGTAAATCGTTTAAACAATCACAAGTCTTAAAAGCCATCAGCGGATTCATTCTGGAGAACGTCCGTTTTCTTGTGATATTTGTGGTAATTCATTTACACAGGCTGGACACCTTAAAACGCATCTGCGGTTACATTCTGGATAACATCCATTTTCTTGCAATATTTGCGGTATATCGTTTACACCTTCTGGAACCGTCAAAAAACATCAGCGGATGCATTCCTGTGAACATTAGTTTTTTTTGTGATGTTTGTTGTAAAACGTTTGCAGAGTCTGTAAACCTTAAAACACATCAGCGGATTTACTCTGCAGATTGTCAGTTTTCTTGTAACATTTGTGATACATCGTTCATGTGGCTATAAACCTTGAAATTCATCAGCCGTTTCATTCTGGATAATCTCTGTATTCTTGTGATATTGTTGGTAGATCTCTTAAAAGATTTGAATAACTTATAAATCATTTGTGGCATCATTCTGTAGAACGTCCATACTTATATTTATGTTTGTGGTAAATTACGTAATCAGTCTGGTTCCATTAAGGTTAATCAATGGATTCATTCTTGAGATAGCCTGTTCATAGTGTTATTTTTCCAGAAAAACAATAGAAGTTTATGAATTCTGTATGGTATTCGTTGTTTTGTTGAGATGTTTGTGGTAAATATTTATGTGGACTAGAGATCGCAGAGGGTATTAGTTAATTCATATAAATGCTCATCTTCATGAGAATTTTGTGCAAAATAGTTCATGAAAAACTGGTTGTATAAAAGCCAGCAGCTGATTCATTAAGTTAAACTTCTATGATTGCTGATAAAAAAAAACCATTACTTATTTTAGTCTTAAAAAGATATTAGTGTATTGATTATTGTGATTGCCCAAGTTATTGTGTTGCTGCATGGAATACATTTTTTGAATAGGACTGTGTATCCTTTTATTAAGTTAGCCAATTAACTCAGTTATTCTAAATGTCAATTTTACTTGTAGGGTTAGTGGACAAATCTTTTAATGTGGTTCTGATCCTCTTGTTTCAAAATTTTCAATTATTATGTTTGCTAGATTTGTTTTTTTTACAACTCCTTCAAAAGAGACTTGAAATAACACAGTATTGTGGTCAATTCTTTTTATAATTTAGGATTCGTTAAATTTTGTGGTTGCTTTTATATATTCAGATGTTACTTCCAAATTGAATTAAGTGATCTATGGATTTATGCATTTTTTGAAGACTAAAATGTAATGTTGTCTTCTAAAGACAATTATATTTTGTTAGTTTGTTGTTTTATTTATATGCTTTTTAGCTTTATGGTGTCAAACATATTAAAGGAATTATGAAGATATTGTTGCATTTGTTTTAATTTCAATCATCATAATTTTCTCTTATGGCTATATATTATTAAAGTAAACTCATTGAGTATGTACTTTTGTGATATGCCAAGATTATTTACAGAATCATAAATTATTATTATTTAATTTGAATTGATTTCTAGCTTTTTCTAAAAGTACCTATTATGAAAACAATGTCTCAGATGGTTATTAAAACTGGCTATTGTTAGTGTGAATGAATATTTATGACAGTGTGATGGCATGAGTGGAATTCCTGACTAAGAAAAATTGTTGTAGTTATTTTACGTTAAATAGCAGTTTTACGGAAAAGTTACTATTGATTTGGCACATCATTTTTTATATGTTTTTAAACATGCTGTCTATACAATGCTTTAAGTTTCCAAGTTTAACCAAGTAACCATTTTGTTAATGATCAGTCAGCAACTTCAGATTAGTTCTGAGTTGGATCCAATAGTAAGAAGTATAAATGGTGTTGGTATCTAAGCTATGTTTGTATAATCTTTTAATATAGGTTAATAAAGAAAACAAAATTTGTAACCATAATATTGTCATGGCATATTTTCTTTAATATTTTACAAATCAAATTTTACAAATTTGCATATTACTTGAGGTTACTCAAATTAATACCAGAGTGGAGTATTGTGATACTTGCTTTAGATTATCAAGGACAAATTTCCTTTCCTTTTTAACCAGTCCCTTCCCCCAATTTAATGCGCACAGGCAAAATAAAAAGGTTAAGATGTTTCAACCATTCCTGGTTAGCGCCTAACACACAGTTGGTGAAATAAATTTGTAGCTTGCTGGAGAATTATTATGTATAACCGTGCAATTAGAGGCAACAAAAAACTTTTTGTCTTACAGGAATTTATTTAAAGAAAATCTACAGAAAGCACTTTACAAAGATATATAAAATATTGTGTTCATTGTAAATTGTCTTTCAAAGATATTCATAAGTATTGCACTTGCAGTCCTCATAAAAGATAGTCTCGTAAGACTGGCAGCATTGATGTCGTTCAGTTTACAGAAAATTGCAGACCCAAAGGAGAGACTGCAGTCGCCGTCTCTAGCTTCGAGGAGCCACGTCCATTAGGTCTAGAATCGTGTCGCTCTGTTCACACTCTCGATGAGGGGGTGGTTGGAATGAATCTCCATGGACTTAAGTTTATTTAAATCCAGCTACTTTGGTGTTCTAATTGAGCCGTGGAGTCACAGTTTCAATCACAATAGAGTAGACTCCACTACTACAGTGCACTGTCCACACAGAGCAGAACCTTCCCTCTTAGATATCCAGTGCTGATGCATTGATGTTGTTTTAGTATGAAACGTGAAGTTATTATAATTGTTTAGTAATTGTTTCAATTTTTTCTGCTGGCTTTGTTCAATAAACAATCCTAAAAAGTGATAGAGATATTGCTTGAAATGTGTTCTGCTGTTACTGTTCCTAATATCTCATGTAGCTGCTTTGGAAGAAATAAAACATTTTGCTATTAATTATGACTGCTGATTTATGTATACGTCAGAAATTTTCTAATTCTAGGCATCTGAGTTTTTAAATCCGTTATAAATACATTATAAGAATAATCGCTGTAACTAAATAGAAATTAAACACAGTGCATTTTCGTTTTACTGATACAAGAGTTTGTAATTCATGACACCTAAATTATTTCTTTTTTGCTTATGACTTTGCACTCCATTGACGCCTAGGTAATTAGAGTCAGGAAACCGCCGAGCGAAGAATTTTGGCCATGGGAATTTGAAGGAACCATACCAGCATTAAGTTGGTGATTTGGGTAAATAATGGAAATCCGAAATCTTGGTTGCCGAATGGGATTCGATCATGCATCCTCCGAAGCGAGGCCGCCACAGTCGATAGCAGTTACTGCAAAACATATGAAATTGTATTAGTTTTGCTGGCTCCCGCATGGACAGTTTTGTGCAAATACTTGATACTAATCGACCAATTATTTTGTAGTGGAGTGCGGTTCTTTCGGCTGAAGATGCCTTTGAATGTTGTCCTCGCGTGGCAGCCGCCGTTGGCACGCTAGGCGTCTCGAGCACGTTGCGCTTCGAGTCAGCTGCTTGGCTCGCGCACAGTTGATATGGTGTCGAATGTCTGTATTCATTTTGCCTCGCACGGCAGCCGCCGTTGGCT
>JARYHS010004943.1:0-33782 GCA_031002005.1 Vandiemenella viatica
CCCCTTGGATCGCCATGTCTGGATACTCATAAATGATTCGCATTCCCTATTTATTCATATAATTGTGTAATTGATTAAACTGTCTCCAGTAACCAAGTGAATGTGAGGTGTAAATAAAATAATTGTCTGAAAATATTCTATTGTTCCCCTGATCATATTAATAGAAACCTGCAATCTGTATTTATGCCAGTCCTTTGTTAAAAAATCCTAGTAGTCTACAAACGATATTGTTCACTTTCAACATTTGGCTGCCATGATTATTTGGCAAATATTTGAATTTAGTTCATAGGAGGTATTCAGAAGGGAGAGTTACGTCATTAGTGCCAGTGGAAAGAATAATGTTCTAATTTGTAACACTGATTTTAACTGGTGATTAACTGACGACAGAACAAACACTTGAATCCTGTGTGATGTCTATTGTCCTGCTGAAAACTGTAACGTCTTTCCGGACAACAAAGATCGATAAATACAGTGCGATTAAGAAAAGGGTTGGTAATAGTCCCTCAAAGTGATATTCACAAAGCTTCTGTTTCACTGACTGAAGAACTGATAGCAAAATGTTAGTTATTTAACAGGAAGAATAACTAACTATCTGCAAACTGATGGAGTATAGCAGACTGCTGCCATTAGTCCAAAATTCTTTAAACGCCCTGAATTAGTCTCAGCAAGCCAGCAAGATTTCAATGAAATCCTCCATATCCCTCTTAAGCTCTCCAATCAACCTACCTACACTATTAAAACCCACCCGACATCCGATTTTGAGGACTATTTTATTCTTGGAACATTTTCTCAGTAATAAAGTAATAATTCATTATATAAATTCATCCAGTCTCAGGAAACCTGTTCTGATGTTTCAAGCAGTAACTTCCCGTTCAGTTCTCTATTCCCATGCCACTTATCTTTTCTGATACATTCGTCTTCATATGCAGTTTCCGAAGTAAATGGTAAGAGAGTGCCCGACATATTTCTATATTCCTTCACTCTCTTTTTAGGAGTCGTTTGGAAATCCTGTGGGTGACTCGTTATGTAGGGTGTCATTCAATCTCCAGAGAACTCGAAGTGAATCAATGGCTGACATGCAACTGAAAGTGGTGACATGAACCTCAACCCACAAGGCTGAAGTCAAGAAACAGTTTTGTACAGTCAACTACAGCCATAACATCTTCCCATGGAGCACGTCATAGAACTATGGCGAAATTCGTTGCCTGAAGGCACTAGAGGAATATCAAAGAGGCACCGGCTGGGGGTGAAATCAGCTATATGGAAGGCTCTAAACAGATTAAGAACTGAAGTGTCCCGATGTAGATCTAATATCAAAAAATGGGATACACTACTGAAAATGAATCTATGTGAATGTGGTGAGCTGCAGGACCCACGACATCGCCTGGTATGTAGGAATCTCCCCGAAACCTCCACTATCGACGACCTTTTTAGAGCAAATGAGAAGGCCATCAAGATTGCAGAATTCTGGTCACATTCCATTTAATTGTATTCTGTAGTTGGATATTAATTTATGAAAGTTATTTTTTTAATTTTATTATTATATCCTGGCACTCGAGAAATAATAAATAATTGAAAGTGATAATACCGAATGTTAGAAATGTATTATATGAACACAGGTTAATTTGGCTTTTATTTTGTTGATAAATATTAAAGTAAGTTATAGTAGAACCAGGAGATACAATGGTCTATCATGATTACGAATTGTAAGTTGTTTCTAGTAACTGGCTGGATGAATGCCATCCTCATCCACTGCCAATAGAACTGAGTATATGAGACGCATTAACACTGAATGCATCAAACGCAGACACAAACTGGAACTTCTGCATTAGACCTGATAGGGACTGAGGAGACTGCTCCAACAGTGAGAGGCCCTGGATCAGCCAGTGTATGCCATGGCTACCAGAAACAAATAATAGCACAGTTACCTAATAATCATTCATTTCCGAACAGGAGACTAAAGAGTACGCATTGCAACAAACGAGATATATTAGCAGCTCTATGAAATAACACAGTGATAGTAATTAAATGTAATTCTACAATAAAAGGATGAGAAGGAAAATAATATCAGCAATTCGGTAACCTGAGAATACAGTCAAGAAGAAGACACTAAGACTTCCACTGAATTAATCTGAGAGTGTTTAGCGCTGTTACAGATATCAGTTGCCAACTCAACGAGAATAAGTTTGGGACTATGGTAAATTACCGCTGCAATCCCAGTATTTTGAAGGAATTATAATTGCACTTAGATTTATGTAACTGTGGTTGGTATGTTCAAGTGTAATGTGGTGATTATGTGTCTGAGGATTAAAATCGAAGAGAGTGATACGCGCAGTTGTATTTTCTGATCTGCTCTTCCAGCCCTAACAGACGAATCATTAGCAAAAATTTCATATTAAAAAAAAAACTAGGCTATAATATTTAAAATTATTACAGCTCTCCTATGTTCGTGCGAATTATCTGTACCAGGTTTAAAATACATTACTTACTGTAGTTATTAGGCAAAATATATTAAATGAAACTAGAAACTGGTAAAAATAAAACCGGTCGGAAGTCGTGCCAAGGGAAGAGCTGTAGAAGAGCCAACAGGATAAAGTGAAGCGGCGTATTTTGCGGGAAATGCCGACAAATGACCAACCGAACCATACTCCATAAATAACTGCATGGCGAGTTAACCCATATTTGAAGCAATTCACTTTATCAAAATCAACAAGTTTTCTTTGGTTCTTCTCATTTTAGTCACTATCAATTCAGAAAATATACGCGATAATACATTGGCCGATACAGGTTGAAATCAGGTGCATTATATTGTGGTAATGTAGCGGTAATTTCTTTGGATGAAGCTTCATCGTCTAGCGTAGTATTATGTTGGACACTGCACAAAGCGACTAATAACCGAAATTTGTCATTCCAGGCGTATGGTTTGATTACCCTCGGAAGAATTCATATCATACATGTTATATGCATTTCCATCTTCATGTCAATGTATTAATGAGAGGAATACAAAGAGCGACCGAACTATTGAAATATAAGCAATATGCTTTCAGAATATATTAAATTATCACCATATTTCGCGTATACGTCTGACATTATAAAATATATTTAGTCTGGTTCGAAGTTAATGGAGATAAAATCATGAGTGAAAAATTGAAATCTTCATACATGGTTCCCTAAAACATAAATAAAAAGTATATATAGCCGTAGAATAGTTTCATAAAAATTTTGGGGTGAAAACGGTTTAAAAATATTTATGCCTATGATCAAAAAATACTCGAAAGCTTGGGAGAAAAATAAATTTGTATTACAGGAACTTGTTGTATAAATAAATATTTATTCCATCAAGTATTGTACGGCAGTGAAGAAAAATGAAATAATAATTGTGTCGGTGGGGATCAAACCCGCGACTTTTCGCATGTCAAAATTCCGCATTAATGGACTCATCTGTTGCGGCACTCTCCTCCACTCGCAGAATAACTTTTCTATTCCTGTACATTTGGAATGTGAAATTTTATAATCTTAAGCAACTCATTTGAACCACAAGAACGAACATTCTTGGGTGACATCTTGTACTATACGTCCATCCACCATCTAACTGAATACCTATAGTTGTTAGCTGTAAATGTTACTTACATTTATAAGGGATAATGATGCTTGAATAAATATAATATTAAAACCGTTGCTACGATCGTAAACACAATTTACCTGCTGTGTTGCTATTTGATGCGCTTGGAATTTTGTCTCGACGTTTAAGGCCTCGAATTCACCTGAGCAAACACAGGCAAATGAGCCGCTCAGTGAAGCGAGTGGATCAAGTATGGACGCCTCAGAAGTCAGAACGCTGGCAACGAACAACAGCGATTGCGCTCGGGTTGAATCGATCAAGTTTCGGTATTTTAGATCGCTCAAAGGTGAGCCAATGTGCGCTCGGCGCCCATTGTGGACGATAGTTTGGCGATTTCTGTACTGAGCGTGAACACGTGCGAAGGAGAAACTTGTCTTAAGAGTGTAAGCCAAAGAGGGTATTACGGAAACTCTCTTGCAAACATTATTATGATCGAATTAAAAATGAAGATGCGTGACGTGAAATCAGGAAGGTATAAAAATTGTGGTATTGATCTACATCTACATGTATACTCTGCAATTCACAAATATTGACTTTTCACCACAACTAACTTTGTGCATTCCTATTCCGAATAGGACGATGGAAGAAAGAATACACAAAAGCATCAGTAAGACTTCTTTTTGTCAAATCTTTTCACTCCTCTCATTGTGACCTAAATAGGTTGGTGGACGAAATATTACATCGCTCCTGTAAATGAAAATAAATATTTGCATCTTCCCGAGTAAATACAAACGAAATAGACTTCGCCTGTCTTCCAGAAAATTTCAGACCAATCTATGTATCAATAGGCTACTTGACTGTTTTTGGAAAATGATTTTAACTTGTTTATTGCCAACAAGCGCTCTCTCTACATAAGTAAAGTCTGGTTTGTTTCTTTGAATTTGCGTATAAATTATTGGAAGTAGGTTTTTGAAAAAGTGTATAGTACACCAATCAACAACCACAACAATAAAAACTCCCAACACCATAAGTATTCCCACAGTAAATGAAATACGAAAGAAACGTCGCTGCAACTTGCTCGTAGAAACTAGTCTTGTGTAGTTCGCGAACGAACTAGTTCGGAAGAGCGCTCCCACAGGCGAACTAGTTCCCAGATCTCTCGCTCCTTTGTTCGTTCGATCATTTCCCGAAGACCGACTTTTGTTTTAGTTTATTATCTAAAAGTAAACACAGTTCCCTTTGGACAAATTTCACTGAAGACACAGATATAAAAAGAAAAGGAAAATAAACTGTTCAACATTAATAATTATTGCAGAAGTCACAAACGGAAATTTAACATGGAATGTGAAAATAAAATACACTTTGATCCCATTAACAATTAAAAGACAACCATCGATAACCACAACTACCATAAGAAAGAAGAGAGCGCGTGCAGTAGCGCTAGCAAAGTGAGCGACTGAGCTGAGCTGTCTTTCTGGAATTCGAGAGGGGAGTGACCTAGTTCACGAACTAAACAGAGCGGTACCATTCCCGAACTAAACTGAGCGCTGCCAGTCGCGAACTAAACAGAGCGGTACCGTTCGCGAACTAAATTGAGCGCTCCCGGCCACGAACTAGCACCATTCGCCGCTAGGGTTTCCAACATTTTTTCGGTTGATGGTAGTATTTTTTTTAAAGAATAGTCTATAAAAATATAGTACATTTCAAAAGTATAATATTTTACGAAAGAGTTGGAAAGAATAAAAGGTATGTTTTTACTATTTTATTTTTTAAGCTATATTTTTTGCACTTCTTGCATATTTAAATTTATTTTGTCTACAGTAAAATTGTCATATGCTTTATCGCTTTCAGTTGTCAAATTAACTTCGAGCAAAAGCTCATTTTTTATTCATGAAATACTTCTCTTACTTTTACCTGGATTTCGTATAGTATTGTTATTTCAGAGTAAAGTTTGTTTGCTTTGATACTCATTTTTTCTCGTAAATTTATAACCTCTAATATAGTCTCACAGTCGTCAAATGAAACGCTGTGTTTTGAATTTAATTTTTGGATTTTGTATAGCCAATTGCTTTCATTAAAATCTAACTATTTACTAAGATACTCCGGACATTTATCAACGAATACTAGAGCATTATTTTTTATATTATCACTCTCTGTGGAGAATTTGGCTTCTAAAGGATTTTTCTTGTTTTCTTAACAAAAGAAACAGTATCTTTTACATTTTTTTAGCGCTGATTTTAAAGCTGACATAATATAATACTTATCTCAGTCTGTTGGTTAACAGTTTTGTGAAAGTTATGTGAAGAAATGACTTGCTAAATTCAAAAAGATTTTAACCTTTGTGTCTTCATCAGTTTCATTCGTCGCCTAAAACGTTTGAATGTGTGTTGGATTATCCTCCCCTTCACTAATAAAATAATAGCTCAATGAGTTCCAATTCACTGGAAATTTACGCACTTTCGTTATTGCTACCACTTTCTCAATCAAGGGTCACTGATATTTTTATATGTCTAATTGTTAGGTATCCCATTGGAAGTATTAATGTTACTTTTCTTAATAATATAGGTAATATTATTTCTGTTATATAGTACTTAACTTGTAGCCAATAGTAGAATTATATTTTGTTCATGATTTCAAAAACTTTATTTAAATAAAAAAGCCGATTACTTGTAAACAGATATTTTAATTCATCAAAATAAACGCATTTATAATATTTTGTAAGTAATGTTGTTTTGTTGTTGGGGTTTATGGGCGCGTCGACGGCAGGGTCATTAGTACCTTTTATAAGTAATGTTTCTTCCATGAACTAATAAATAAATCCATTAAAAAATTAATATTCTACGAATGGATGTAAAGTAAATAGTAAAAACAGCACAGTTATTCAGTTTGGTTCATCGGCGGCAACTGATCATGCTAATATAATTTGAAAGACCTGTTATTAAGCAATAACTTTTGTTACGAAGGTCATATTAAATTCCATTTAGAAACTACAAAAAAAAATGATTATGTCCTAATAAAACCAATATAACAAACAAAATAGCGCGTGCAGTAGCGATAACAACGAGAGCGAACGATCTGTTTCTCTGAATTCGAGACGGGAACTAACGAACTATAAGAGCGAACTAGTTCGCGAGGGAGTTGCAAACTAAATTGAGCGCTCTCCATCGCGATCTATTTTGCGCCAGTCTAGTAGAAACCAAGACGATATTAGGTCACATAATTTTCTATGAAGATCATTTACACCGTAATTTCGTGAAGTTAAATGTAGTACGTTGTTTATGGCGAGTTTCAGTAAGGATAGTGTCCTTAGGTTCGATCCTCGCTTCGGAATAAGTTTTATTTGTTTTTGTCGGCGTTTTCTTTGGATACTAGTTGCTGTTGGTAACATCTAATATTCATTTTTCTCAGAAAATCCAGCAAAGCATTAAATTCACATAATTTTGGATACTAAGCGTATTAGAAATATTTGAAACATCATCGAAGGAGACTTCGAAAATGAAATTGGACGTTACTTGCACAGCAAAAATGTTTTTCATTAGATTAAAAATTACTTGCACGTTGAAAGTAAATACCGCCTATATAGACGCATTTATGTCAGAAAGCTTACATGCAGTTGTATCGTCACGTAAAAATTCCAACAAAAGGGATTCAAAGCGACCCAGAACTCAGGGGCCCCGAGCATACCTCAAGGGGCCCCTAAGCGCATCTCTAGGGTCCCTCAAGCGCTATTTAGAGGGCCTACGAGCCTTCACGCCAAACTGGTGACCTTTTTTTTTAGCTCTACCGTCGTCTAAGGGGCCCTGAGAACACAGGAGCCCCTCACTAAGGGCCCTCGCTGCTCAGGGGGGCCCCAACCACTGCTCAGGGGCCCCTAAAGAACAATTCAAGGGCCCCGATCCTCAGTTCAGGGGGCCCCTACCAGCACACAAAGCAAAAAAAAAAAGATCGCCCTTCTGGCCTCAGGGCCCAAAATAAATTTTTTGCACCGGGGCCCTTGTTGACCTAGCTACGCCACTGACAGAACTGTTGCAAGATTACTGCGAAATGTCTTCAACTTATGTTATTGTTGAAATAAATTCCATTATTCACCGTCGTGTTCCTGTATTTCTTGTATGATAATGTACCTATGGTGTGATTCAAAATTCAAAGTGGAAGAATATCTTTTCATCAAAGTTTCTTGTATCGCAGCAATTTATATTTCAAATGTTTGTATATAACTTAACAACCAAAATATATTGATTCTTTGAACAAAAACACGATTCTGTAATGCAACAAAAAATGAATACACTAAATATATTATCCCAAGCACTCTTCAAATATCTAACTACCCAGAAACTGAGTCTTACTTGCTGTTCTACATGTTAATAGTGAACACTTAAACATCACAGTCCCATCGTGTAAAATGAAGTTAAATTTGGTCGGTAAATAAATAAACAAACAATAAATTTAGTTTCGTTGACAAGAAAACTATCATTTGGCTATAATTTTTTTCTGCAATTAAGTAAAATGGTCCACAACACCCAGTTATTTAATTGCTGTACTTCCCTTATACATACATTATAGCTTGCAATTTTCTCGTCAATATCTCCTAAAACAATTAATTTAATTTATAGTTTTAGTAATACTTATTGATTTGTGTTAATCTAAAACTTTCAAATTAAACATAAATGATTCTCAAATTATAGTTGTTACATTTCTCAGCTCTGCAGAATAAATGTCCAGGTTGTTTCTATAGTTATCCAAACAATAAGGCGTTATATTCGGTATTTTTCCGCTATAGGCTTTTACAAATTGTTTGCCACTTGTATTCAAAACGAAATTTAATTAATAATAAGAAATAACCAGCAACAAACAATAAAAATAGTTGAAAATTTGTATAATATGAAAATCCCCATTCGCAGCTGTAGCGTTTACAGCCACGTGACGTCACTAAAGTGACCACCAATCTTAGAGCGTTTTCTGTCACGTGGCCTAAGGTAGCAAAGATATTATTCTTATTTAGCTTTTTTATTTAAAAACGATCCACTTTTCTTATCAAACTATAATAATCGCTATCTTAAGCATTGGTCTACGTTAGGGTTGTAACGGATGTCATCTTTGCGGGAGGGAATGTGGAAAAATAAATTTATAATTATAAATGAATGTAATCTTTCTCGGCGTTGTTTATTTATAAACGTTTCTCGGGAAACAAACCGAGTGATGTTGTTGTTAATGAACAATATTTCGGCGACTTTATACTCCGTCGCCATCTTCAGGTGCAGTTGCAAGTCTTGAAGTCTGCCTTGAAGTCAGCCTTGAGCGTGTTGTTTGTAAACTGGCATGGCAACGACAGATGTTGTTATGTCGCCGAAATATTGTGCATTAACAACAACATCACTCGGTTTGTTTCCCGAGAAACTTTTATAAATTTATAATTATTAGATTTTAATATTTTATCAAAAATAAACTTAAAATCAATACAAGTTAATTTTTTTATCACAAATTATACGTTTTGCATAAGTAAAGTCTGTTTCCATCTAATACTGTCACACTAGTTTCTGCCTCATCTTTCAACTAGAAACGTTGGATGATTTAACGAGTGAATTAAATTATTTACATAACTACGCAAGAATCAGCAAAACAATCTTTGTCATATGAACTCGACTAATTTAAGCGTCAAGCACAACATCTCCGTGTCCATCTCCCACATTTCCACCGCTCTAGCGACCCACTAACTGTCCAATTTGTAGGACCAACCAGATTTTCCGATGTAATACTCTTGTTGGGCAGTGAATTGGGCCATAGTACTGTATATAGCACGTGTTAGATGTGGTTGGACTCGCAAACAACCAGCATGACCCCTGCCTTCAAACAAGCTATGGCGTTGGATCTTGATTGGAGAAATCACCCAACAAGTTTCCGATAAGTACACTGGGGCGTCGTCAGGAATTATGAGTGGAAAGACCTGCTTTGATCCTTCCTAGCAGCGTGAATGGGTGAGCAAATCCTACAGTAGTTCTACATGGAAGTCCTACAAGTTGGACCATGAATAGGCCGCTTTACTTTAAGTGCAAATTCAAATTTGTAAATTCGTGCTTAGGTAACACCACCGTTTAGATCACTGTTTCTTATATTACAGTATCATAAGAAATGGAGCATCAAGGTTTTTACTACCTAAGCCACGATAGGGTGATTCTTGTACAAACAGAAAAGAATTTTTTTTTTTTTTGTAACTGCTTTACATCTCTTTTTAACATCGAGGTCTTTAGAGACGGGAAAGGATGGGGGGCAAGGATGGGGACAAGGAATGGGAAGGAATTCGGCCATGGCCTTTTGAAGGAAGCATCCCGGCATTTGCCTGGAGTGATTTGGGGAAACCATGGAAAACCCAAATCTGGATGCCCGG
This sequence comes from Vandiemenella viatica, assembly GCA_031002005.1. NCBI lineage: Eukaryota > Metazoa > Arthropoda > Insecta > Orthoptera > Morabidae > Vandiemenella > Vandiemenella viatica. The sequence continues at coordinate 9,948 of JARYHS010004943.1, forward strand.
ACGGGGATTCGAACCGCCGTCCTCCCAAATGCGAGGCGAGAACGCTAACCGTTACACCGCCCCGCTCGGTGACAGAAAAGAAATATATATATATTGTATGCATACATCCGCTATACTTCCGCATTAATAGTTGCGGATGCATCAGCGGAAGTTTAGCACTTGCGGATGCGGAGCTTCGTTATATTTGCGCTAATAACTACAATTTGTAAAATATTTTCAGTACTGTCAAATAGCATAGTCTGTGACACTTTCGTAAAGGCTGTGGCAAACAGTAAACAATCGAGTGGCTCTTCTCAAAATTTTCTCTGTGGTGTCATTCAATCTGAAACTCTACAACAATTATCGAAATATGGACGCACGAGAATTTTATACGCTATTTCCTTTTATAAAATAGTTTCAATTCTTCAAAATACGACCTATGACTCGTAATCTAAAATTAGCTTTACCCTCAATGAAATTTATGTACAGGTCTCATTTTATGTTGCTTTGTATAACTACGCCAAAATACTCCAAGGAACCAATCGTTTCAACAACTGACCTGTTACTCTGTACTCGTGAACAAAAGACTTCTTGCTCTTGATGATGTAAGTTAACAATAATTTATCTTATGGCCAGATCGCCTCACGCATAGATGTATCGTGGATGTTAATATTTGGTGCAACCAATGACAGCAAATGTTTGAATCTCGTAATGTTGTGAAATAGTTCATTGTCTTCTTCAAAATTCAAATCGCGAATTATATTATTAAAGCAATTTCTTCGCTCACGATAAGTTTCTCTAATCCACCACCTTGGTACTTTTTTTCTTTGAGATCATATGATAGTTATAAAGGTCTTAGCTGCAACACCCAAACGCCACCACATGTCAATGGCCTAGCGTTTACTGGACACTGGCGTTGTTTGAAAAGAAGCTCGTTCAACCAAATTTTTCTTTTCGTTCAGCACGCCCAGACGAACACGCTCAAACAACAGAGCGGCTCGTTCACGCTAGCGTGCTTATGTGGATACTAGGCCTAAGCTGTCAGTCCCGCTAATGGCCAGCTAGTGACATTAATAGTGACCGCTGGAAACTTGTGCGTTCCATAACATTTCGTTAAAATTGTTGGATTCACAGAATTTGACACTTTTAAGATACTAATTGGCTAAACAGTATAATTTTCACATTATTCTTTATTTTGTTTGTATTAATCTGCGTTTTCCTGTGTCAAAATCAACATTCCCCTTAAACGAAGTTTAAAAGTTCGCTTAGCAATTTTATAGAGTATTAATTAACAATTTATTTATTTATTTGTCGAATGGCAAGCAACTAATACAATAATAAATATATATAATGACAAGAACGTTGGTAGCGTTCACAAGCTGTTGTCTAATTCTTCCAGCCATTCTAAGAAGGAACTTGTAGCTCCAAAAACATCTTCATATGGTCCATCATACTTCCGTAGAGGGCATTCCCTGATAATATGCTCTACACTCTGGGAAGGAGCACCGCAGTCACATGCAGGTGAATCCTGAAGACCCCACTTATACAGCATGGCGTTGCATTTCGCATGGCCTGTTCTTAGGCGATTTAGTTTGACCCACTGGTCTGTATTTAGATGGAATCCTGGAAGTCCAGTTGTGGGATCTTTAATATCTGAATGTTTTACAGATGTGGAGTTCCAGCTTTGTCGCCATTTTTCCATGACATCAAAGTCAAATACATCTTGCCATACCGGATTTCTTGATTTAAGACGAGTGGGTGGTAAGTTATTTAGAACCTCGTGGATTGGGAGATCCTGTGGATGATCAGGATGGTGTAGTTTTATCCACTCACGTGCCGTTGCTTCTTGTTGTCTTATCTCTGGAGGTGGTATTTTGCTGATCAGGTGCAACCAGGGGACTGGGGTGGATTTTAGGGTGCCAGTTATTACTCTCATACACTCATTCAGGTGGACGTCGATTTTTCTAGTATGAGTACTACGTTGCCACACTGGAGCACAGTACTCAGCAACAGGGTAAACCATGGTGAGAGCGGTTGTTCGTAGTGTGTTCGCATCAGCTCCCCATGAAGTACCAGCTAACTTCCTCATGATGTTGTTTCGTGTTTTCAGTTTCTGACTTGTGTTTTCGAGGTGTTTTTTGAATGTTAAGGAGTGGTCTAAGGTGATGCCAAGATACTTAGAATGGAAATTATGTTTCACCCTCTGGTGGCAGAAGTTCACTTTGAGCTGCTGATGTGCTATTCTATTGCTCAAGTGGAATGCGCATACTTCTGTTTTCATTGGGTTCGGACAAAGTCTCCACTTTCTATAATATGTGTTCAAGGTTTCTAAGTCGTTAGAGAGAATGCTCTCACCTTCCTCTAATGTGGCAGTTTGGACGGCGATAGCTAAGTCGTCAGCGTAGCAGAATTTATTGCCGGTTGTTTCTGGCATGTCACTGGTGTACAAGTTGAAGATCAATGGAGCTAGTACTGACCCTTGAGGTAATCCATTTTTTATTGTAAATGACTTACTTGTCTTATGTCCGACGGTGACCTTAAAATATCTCTTGGTCAGCATATTCCTCAGGAGTTATGTTAGTTTCCTGCAGGGTATATGTTTTTTAAGTTTAAGTAGCAGTCCATCCAGCCAAACTGTATCATATGCCGCTGTTAGATCGACAAAGGCTACACAATAGGCGACCGAACTAGATCCCGTATCTCTCACGGTCACACAAAGCAACATCAGAAGATGAAAAATCTGAAGATGAAATTGAACAACGGCACTTGTCAGAGCCAACTGACCAGAATTAACAATGAAAGACTTGAAGTTCTTTACTGGCAGCTGTATCAAGTAATATTAATACTGGCTCATTCAGGATTTGAACGAAAAGTAGAGCGTGAAGCTATCATGGTAAGATTCAGTTCAACCACTACACTCAGACCATGCATTCAACTCACCTCAGTGAGTCTGTGAACACAGCAACACGAATCCAGGCTTAATGTCTGTGGCTCCTGGAAGCTGCAGCAAATACAGAACACGGCGACTGCAATGTTTCTTTTTAGTCTGCCCGTTTTCTATGTATTAAACGCATCAAAGCTGCCAGTCACATAAGAATCTCTTTTATGAGGAATGTAGATGCAAAACTTGGTGAATCCTTTCACTTGGAAATTTTTAAGGGACCACAATTTTATATATATATATATGTATATATATATAGCTTTCTACAGTACTACATTCCACAGTTTTCTTTAAAATAAATTCTGAAAGACAAAACTATTTCTCGCTACCTGTAACTGCACCTTATTATTGCGCGGTTAAAAGAATTATTTCTCCAGGATGCGAAATATTTTATGTTACCTACACAATATAAGGTTGAGCTGCTAAGAATTAAATGCTAATTATGAAGATCGAGAAATGTTATTATTGTTAATTGTTTTGCTTATGTCGTAATTGTTAAAGGCGGAAAAGGAAGGGACGGAAAAGAATTCTGCTATAACTTTTTAAAGGAACCATTCCGGCATTCGCCTGGAGTGATTTGAGAAAACATGGTAAACCCAAATCTGGATGGCTGGACAGAGATTCGAACCCGTGTTCTCCCGAATGTGAGTCCAGAGCATTACCGCTCGTCCACCACACTCAGTCACAACGATTGAAAAACCTATCAACACAATAGATCTATAAAAAATATCTCTATTCGAATTAGGGGTTGAGGTTATCGAGGAAAGTTAATAAAACTTTCTTACATTTTGTAATTAGTTAAAGTAAATTTTACACATTTTACGCAAAAGTACTGTCTTTGTATTTTTTGCTTCGAAAGTTTATTAATAAAAATTGGTTTTATCACAAATTTGCGATATACAGGACGTTCGCCGGGAAACGCTACCCTCTCAGTCTGTTGCCGTCGGCAATTTGCTGGGACAGTGGTGCCAGCAACTCCCGCCACACGGCGCCGTGAATCACAGCACTGTTTAACACCTCCGCTGCCCCCAAGTGTTGTGAATAAACGTTTCTTTGCGGTTTGGCTGGTTTGGGGCTTCAAACTCTTACTAATCTGTACCGTGTTTGAGTGTGAGTAAAATTATGGTACGTTACAGTTTGCAACAAAGAATATTTCTCTACGATACATATGTGAAGAAGAAGTCGTTTAAAAAAGTGTCACAGTAAATTTCGTCGCGAATATCCTGGCGCTTTACTGCCAGCTAAATCAACAATTCTGCGTCTGGTTAAAAAAGTAAGAGAAACGGGTTCATTTTTTAACAAAAAAACCGTATTCTCACAGAGGAGAAAATTGACGATATCGCTTTTCGACTAGAACAGTCACCCAAAAAATCATTAAGTCAGTTAGGGCAGCAGGCAGGCGTATCTAAGACGTCAGCTTGGAAAGTAACAAAGCTAGTTCACTTAAAGCCGTACAAAACAATTGTGGTGCGTAAAATTACAGAAATAGGACCAGGGGCCTAGGATTAGATTTTGCACCTGGTACCTGCAGGGTGTCCACGATGGCACTGTCGATCCGCAACTGACGTCACATTTAAATGCTTAGCACATACAAGTTTATGAAGCGTAATTATTATGAAATAGTCCGCGGCCGACGGTCGAACAATGCCGGAAGCTGACCGCTCGCTCGCCGGGAGCAGTTTCTTCCTTGTAGCGCTAACAGTGGGTATCGTTTCCCGGCGAACGCCCTGTATTTCAAATATAAACGTTAAGGTATTCTATATCAAAGCTGTTTAATCTTTCGGTAAAGATTATACCAGATAGGCGTCACCATTAAAAAGCGCTGTTTGGAGTTTAATGTTGAAAAAATTTACATTTCGTCGGTAACAAAATAATTAATTTTATACTTTTTTACATTGTTTCCAGTTGAACCCAGTGAGCCTCTTGGCCAGGGGTCCCCAAACTTTTTATCACGTCGACCCCCTCATAGAATATTTGTCTTCTTATCGACCCCAGATTAAACGTTTGATAAAAACCAGTAAACCAGTACCGCATCTGGGGGGAGGGGAGGGTATAAACAGGGGTTCCAACTTAAGGGGGCGGCGATTTAAGTCGCGGAAACCTTTTTTTTTTTTTTTAGCTCTACTAGTACACTGGGCGCCGGGCGGCGACAACAATGAATTTGGCCAACAATCGGGGCGGTGATAATAATGTGTTTGGCCTACAGTCGGGGCGGCGACACTTGGGGTCAGACGGCAAAAATGGGGGCTCCAAATAATGTTGCAATGGGCGGCATTCACACAGTTTTTCCCCGGCTCGAAAAATTCCTGGATCCGCCACTGATAAAAATTTTAAATCATTTTTAGCATTTCTGATGCTAAGCAATAAGGAGACTTGCATAACAACCCAAAGAAAGTATTTATAGTTCCCACACCTTAAAAAATCCACCCAACAACACTAACAGAAAAAGGAGATATTTTACACTATTATTATAATCGTAAAAATAATAAAAAAATTATAGATAGATGGAAACTAGCCTATAACAGTAAGTGTTATAAAATGTAAAACACAAAATTATCATTGAAAATTTAAATAAATTATATTCGATGAAAAAACATCTACCATTTTGCAACTACTATTGAATACATTAAAAATATGTTAACATACCTTTTTATTAAAGTACAGTAGTTGATATTAGTGAGATGGATGGGTCTGAAGGGCAGTAGCAAGATTACTGATGTTTGGTTGAAAATTGATAAGTTTTAGTCGCAAATCACCACGGTTTTCCAAGTTCAGTCTGTTTTGTCAAAATAGCGTTCTCGTGGCTAAAGCCAGCTTCAACCATGTATGAAGTTGGAAATGCAAGTAAGAAAAGTTCGGTTTCTGCTCTGAGCTTGGGGTATTTTGTAGCAATATTGTTATTGCTCCAAAATTCGCTGAGGTTTTTATTTTTAAACAACGATAGCTTCCAGATCTACGCACATTTCAATCAGTTCATCTTCTAAGCCAGGTTAGTTACCTTCATCATCAATTTTAACATTAAATGGAGAATCAAACCATTCAGGATGATGCATGTTCTCCAAGTCTTCGAAACGTGCTTTGAAGTCTTCTCTTAATTTATCGAGATGTTTAATATATACCTCCAAATCACGGTCGGGAATCTCTTCATTTTCTTTTAGTAGTCGAAAGTTTGAAAAATATTTAAAATCTTTACATGCCAGTGAAGATTTTAACAGGTCCATTTTTAGTTGAAAGGCCATTATAATTGATCGAGCTGGAACAATTGTAACATTTTTTCCTTGCAAACACTTCTTTACTTCGTTAAATTTCGAATAAAGATCTGCCAAATAGAACAGATGGTTTTTCAACTGTTTTAACTCGTCACATAGTAATGGATCCACATTCTTAAGAAACTCTGCAGACGAGTCGTACAAGTCAACAAGCCTCTGCAAACTATCACCTCTTGACAACCAGTGTGCAAAAGTCATTGATTGAAAGGTTCATCATTTTCTTCACATAACTTCGCATACAGTCGGGAATTGAGAGGTTGAGCTTTAATTTTATTAATTGACCTAATACACACATTTAGAGTATCATGCAGCTCGCCACTCAATTTTTTGGCTACAAGATGCTGCCTGTGTAGGACACAGTGAACGGTATGTACTTTAGGAAACTTTTCCTTCAGAAAGACGAAAAATCCTCTATAACGGCCTACCGTATCAGGTACACCGTCAGTAGCTACTGCAGTAATATTCCCGAAAGGAATGTTGTGCTTGTTCAAATAATCTTGCAAACATAAAAAAATTATCTCACCATTTGAATCAGTTTGAAGATATTTAGCAAACAGAAATTCATCAACAGTGTTATTCAGGGATGGACTATGGAACCCAACATAAACCATGAGATGATTTGATCTTCCGAAAGTTGATTCGTCAAGTTGAATAGTATAAACTCGAAGCACTGACCTCAATTGGCTTTAGGCTTTCTTCGCACACGGCGGTTTTGGTCGTACAGTATAATATGGCACGTCCACATTCCTTAGCTGTGTGAAAAGGTAGATGGCCCCTACCACACGGCGTGACCGGGGGCGGAATACGCCGTGGCATCAAGTCAGTGGCCTACAAGAGCAAAGGCAGACTTGACGGATTTTTGTCGTACGGCTTGAATGTCGACAGTAAAGTTCTTATTTCTCTGGTTGATATGGCAACCCGCTGTAGCCGTTATGGTCCCACAAAGCTCTGGCAGATTCCAGGTATTCCTGTGTCACCTTGTAGACAAATTTCAGTGGAAGTGTCACCCCAGAAATTGATTCTGTATTGGATTACTTTGTAATTTACTTTTTGTATCGCCAGTGCAGTTGTTCACCTAACTAATATGACAAATACAGCCCCAAACATATATTTTAGTTTATTAATGAAGAACTAGATTCCATTCTGTTAATAACAGTTTACAGCACTGCTTCTGCCAGCATACTTGACCTAGCGTTCTTCTTAAATGTACCTACGAATTCTTTGTATCCAGCGTTGTGGTATATTAATTCTAGTGTTGAAGTCGTAATACCTAGCATTTTCTGTGTACAAAATTCCTTAGTTGTCAGTTACTGATTGTTTTGGTATTGATAATCTCAGAAAATAGTTAAAAGGAGAAACAGTTGAGTTGTATTTAGAACTTGTGCGTAAACAACAGACTGTAACTGTGTTGTGAACAGTTGGTGTTACTGCCGGCCTAGCCCACCCTCTCTTTCCACACCTTTTGTAACCATTACCTGCTTGCATATATTTCGTTCATTACTTTGCAAGTTAGAGGAGATCTATGAACACTTTAATAGCTCTAAATTCCACAATTTTGAGTGCACTAACTTATTCGTCAATCATTATACACAACAATCGTCAAAGTTAAAGGAAAATTTCTGTTTCATAAAATAGCGGCGTGGATTTTCCATTCAGTATGTTCATCCCCGCTGTCAGCGGTTGCGCGGTGTACTATTAGAAAATCGTAGTCTCACTGAGTTTTACCAGAAAGCATTCAGTGAAGTATTTGGATGCTGGTGGACAAATTTTTCCAAATAATAAATATTTATTAAACCCTAAACAGTACATTCTACTGAATACGCTGATGGGTGAAAATCTTATCGAATTATAATGTATCTTTCTTACGGAATACCTGAAATGTTATGTTTAAAAAGTATCAGTAAAATTTCTATTAATCAATTGTAGACGTTTTTAAATGGTTAACACCAGAGGATAAAACTTCAGAAAGTGGAAGAGAAGTTTCAACAAGGTAGGCAAGTCTGGAGAGGCTTGTTCAGTACCGCTGGAGTTGAAGACCAACGACGCTACATAAACAGAATTGTGAGATTTAATTTTTTTCACTATTCTTGATAACTCAGTTCCCAATTCAACCAGAAATATTTCTTGTAAGGTAGTATTTTGTGCTTGTAAGTACTTAATCGTTACAAATGTGCAATTGTTTCTATTATAGCAGCAGTGATCTGGATAACGCATTGGATGCACCCTGATGTTTAGGGGACGCGCTTGGTAACATGGAGGAAGGAAATATATGGAGACGGCGCAAGAGACCTTCACCACGCATTGAAGTGAAGCCGGGCGGAGGAGGAGTGGGGGGGGCGAGGGGGGAGGGGGTGCATGGCCGCTTCCGTACATATACGGAGAATATGTACAAAAACCTCAAGGGGACTCTAGGATAAACGTGACGCGACAATCTGGTGATGGATTATTATGTAACTCGATGAGACAAATAAAACTTGAAGAATAAATTTGTTTGATATCCTGCTTAGTTTTCGAGATATTCTGTCTCAAAGGTGAAATGTTTTTGGTTGAAATTCAGAAAAAAAAATTGGTCAAAGTCAAATTTCATGACGGATTCTTATTAAAAATACGAGACAGATAAAAAGAAAGAATAAAAATTTTCGATATCTCACCTAGTTCTCGAGATATACTGTATCAAAAGTGAGGTGTCTTGAGTTGAAATGCAGAAGAAAAATATCGCAAACGTCAAATTTAATAACGATTCTTATGTAACACGACGAGACAAATCGAAAATAAAGAATATTTTTTTTCGATATCTTGCTTAATTTTCGGGATATACTGGGATTGGTTTGATATGCGGCCTGGATTAAAAATTAATTCTGCCAAAGCCACAATGAATTACATGGTGGACATGCAGAATGGATATTTCAGTTGTTTTTACTACCACTTTTGGTTAGGTTGAAATGAGGCCTAGACCAGAATAAAAATAGTTATTTTGTTACCATACATCGTAAGTTTAATTGGGAATAGCTGGAAGTGGAAGTAGTTTCCATCGAGATACACGTTTTGTCACTAACTTGGTTCTCATGAAATTACTAACAGTAATAGATAAATTCTTTGTCCCTTATGGAACATCAAAACCATTCTGGTACAGACTGCATTTAGACCTAACCACAAATTGCCGCTACAGAATCAAACTATGTAGACATACCACACACCCACACACGCGTATTTTAATTGCAAACTGTATTTGCGGTAACATCATCATTAAGATTCCTATATTGTCTAGCATAATTTAACACATTTAATTTCATCATACATTGTCAGTATAAACTGCAACGTGACGAAAGAAAGCGAAATACTAAATTAACTGTACTGCGATGTAAAACACACCCCTTTAAATCTCATTTTCAACACTCGTTAAAAATTAATGCTAGTCTATTATGTGAAAAATAGCAAGGTATGCTAATTTTCTACACTGCACCAACAAAAATTTGAGAATCAAAGTCAACCCATTGAGAGCTATGACTAAATATTTATAGACAGGCAGCGAAGTTGCAATTCCTACCGCCCACTTCAACAACGATAATTCGAATTCAACTTACTTATGAAATGATAATCCAGGTTCTTTCCTCTCTTGCCTATTTGTGCAACCGTATGCAACACAAGATGGCATTATAAAACTCTTATACACATTACAAAATGAAATAATCACAGCATCTAACAGCATGCGAACATCGCATTTGTTTGGAAGCGCAAGGCGCAATATCACAACTGTGCATGCGCGAGAGTTTAGAGCCTGCCTCACAGATTTAATGTCACTTCTCCTCCATATATTTCCTTCCTCCATGCTTGGTAACAGTCTATTCATTCAACAGATCAAATTAACGTTGCTTGTTGCTTTCAAATATAGCTCGTATTTTAGTAATATATTGCACTAAAGTTTTGTGTTATTGTTTTTAAAAGCAATATGTAACAAAATAAAATGATCAACATGTCATAACTTGTGATTGACGTTGACTGATTACTATCGTTAATAACGATGGATTTTATTCTGCGGCAACAATCTCTCATAAGCTATGGTTTCATACAATTAAACTTTTAATTGTTTCAGTTTGAGGAAAGTCCTTGAGCACTCGCTGTCTTACCACTCCCTCATCCTGGAAACTGCGCTGGCTTAGTGTCTCTTCCCCTTCACATTCATCTCCTAATTCGTCTCCCACTTTACATACAGGCTTCATAGCCAGACACTCTCCACACTGTTTCCTGTCTTCCAGAGACTTCAACCCAGCTCCATTATTATACAGCCAACTTATTAAGACATCGACTATCGAATCCATATACTGCAGTATCGATAATTGCTACAAACGACGCCCTACAGTTGTGTGTCAAAATGATTAAGCCTGTAGAAACAAATAGACAAAAAGATTTTTTCTTCTTCAAGGTCTCATCCATCACTGACCATGTCTTTGTCTAATTCAATGGAAGATTAGAAGTTTTGGCACTATACTGTTTTAATCAAATCGTCAGTAAGGAATGGAAAAACAAAACTCCACCTGTCAGTGGTTGCACTAAACAAGAGAACAAAGAAAAATTTTCTAATGCACATAGAACAGTCTAGGATTGGAATAAATTACCAAAACAGTGGAAGAATTTAAATCCGTAGGATGGAAAAGTATGTGGATGGCGAAAATAAAGTCAAAGAATTTAAGATTAAAAATAACCGAAGGGAGAGAAAAGGTTGTGTGGAGAGATTGCCACCAAAGCATGCGCTTCATGGCAATTAAATAAAATAATTAATCAATGCGACGTGTTTTCAATGTTAGCCACAACAGAAACAGGCTAACTGCTCGTAAACCACGCTGCAGCTCCCTGAGAGAACTACCGGTAGGTTAATAAGCTTATGTTGTTACTATGTACAGGGACAACAATTCTATAATTGGGATCCCCTGGAGATTGTGGAAACAAAATCAGATGATAACATTGTATGAAGCCAGATAAAACACGCAGCGTATACATTAATTAGGAGTAGACACTTTGGAACTATCACAAGAAAACTATTGTTTCTGTTACATCAGCACTGCCATTCCTAAACTTGAAAAATGGGTATTTCAGGAACTACAGACCATGTCCCGATATTTTCGCCAACAAATTCGTTTAAATGGAATATTTTCCTGAGTTTCGCATGTTGTAAATACCTGGTTCGCAGCTTTGTTGATAGTAGTTTCCGCCACTGTCGCTGCGCGGCGCGCTCACCACTCTGCCATTCTGATGTAGTTGCCGCCTGTCCTCGTCACGCAAGACTTAAATTTTATTTTACAGCAGAAATTGGCGCAGTTTTTAATTTACCTCCCATTCGATCATTATTTACCTGACTACACAGCATAGATTTCAACAAGGTGCCCGAGTCATCACGAGAATGTCTGACGGCCAACATGACTTGGTTCAAATCCCGGCGCTTGATGAAACTTTCACTGCCGGGTATTGGTATAGCAGGTTAGATGAGATGCGGCGCACATATCGTGACCAGCAGACAATACCACGGCAGGCCTGAATAGGCCGGACATGGCCTCCCCAACACACAAAACATGTTACACACATTTCTTGTTCAAATAGGGATGTAGTTGATTTTCTGTAGCTTTGTATTTACCATTGTATTAGACGAGTGTCATTAGGATTTGAACAATGACTGGAATTAAGTGTTGTTCCGACGAGCAAGTACAAATCTATTGTCAGCAGCTAGTGTGCAAGTGTAATTTCTTTGACAGATTCAATCAATGTAGAAAAACCTCCAGCCGTGGAAGAAATCATTATAAATAAAATTTTTTACAAAACATAGCATCATTGTTAAGGACTTCAAACGTATAGTTAGATGAGGAAATAATGTTAGACGCCAGTTTCTAAAAAATCCAGCAGAATGTGAAAGATGAACGAGCGGTACCATATGTGTAAGAAAATTTGCAAACTGACGGAAATATGGCGATGGTGTATTGAAATTAGCTGTGTCAGTTATTTCAAATTTACTCTGGAAAAAACTGTATTATATTTTAAATTCCAATATCCCTCCTACTATTTATTTTTGGATTAAAGTATTCTTCGCAAGTGAATACAAAAAAGTATAACTGTCGTGACATGTTCATTTACAACTTCTACTGAAGCGCTGTAGAGTATGAGGAGTTCTGATCAAGTTGTCTCTCCTGTCGCAAAAACTTTTCCGCAGTTCACAGCAGTCAGCAGCTCCGTCTGTGATCTGTGACGACAGACTATCAGAGCTGCGCCACGCTGTGACGCCTTATACAACATTTCACTGTATCATTATGAGTCTCTCTGAAGTTTCACTTGTGATTCCTTGTTTAGTGTGATTAATCGCCGATTTTCGGCCGATTTCGATTTTCGGAAAGCTTGTGACTAAAGTAGTTATGCATGCGTAGGGTAGAGAGAAAAGTTGTCTGTCGTTTTTTTTTTCAGTATTGGTAATAGAGTTTTCACAACAAAAACAAACTTTTTTACGATGCAGGTTTATAGAATCCACTACAGGTTTTGCGTATTTTCTCTAATGTAATTACCAACAACTTATGGTTACAACGTTAATTCTGAAATGAATTACTGAATGACAATATTTTTCACTAGTATAGTAGTTACCTGCGACTTCGTCTGGTTGAAAGGGTGTTAATGGCTTAAGAGTTTCTATTATTGTTCAAATTACGACCAGCAGAAGAATTTCTCCAGTTGTAAACGTGATTAACTGCTTCCTTGTCTTTTACTGGTCAAAGAAAACTGTAGCTCAAATCCGGTAGACAGGTGACAAAGTTGTAACCATGGAGGAAGGAAATATATGGAGACGACGCAAGAGACCTTCACCACGCATTGAAGTGAAGCAGGGCGGAGGAGGAGTGGGGGGGGGGGGCATGGCCGGAGTGGAGGGGGCATGGCCGCTTCCATACAGACACGGGGAATATGTACAAAAACCTCAAGGGGACTCTAGGATAAAGGTGACGCCACAATCTGGTGATGGATTATTATGTAACTCGATATGACAAATAAAAAATGACGAATAAATTTTTTTGAAATCCTGCTTAGTTTTCGAGATATTCTGTCCCAAATGTGAAATGGTTTTGGTTGAAATTCAGAAGAAAAAATTGGTCAAAGTCAAATTTGATGATGGATTCTTATTTAAAAATACGAGATAAATGAAAAATAAAGAATAAAATTTTTCGATATCTCACCTAGTTCTAGAGATATACTGTATCAAAAGTGAGGTGTCTTGAGTTAAAATGGAGAAGAAAAATTTCTCAAAAGTCAAATTTAATGATCGATTCTTATGTAACACGACGAGAAAAATCGAAAATAAAGAATAAAAATTTTCGATATCTTGCTTAGTTTTCGGGATATACTGAGAACATCGCAATTGTTTGGAAGCGCAATATCGCTGGTGCCGCCACTGCGCATGCGCGAGCCTGCTTCACCAATTTAACGTCACTTCTCCTCCATATATTTCCTTCCTCCATGGTTGTAACGCGTGTCGAAAGATAGGTTAGGATCACCACTCAGTGGAAATAGACGTCTTGAGTCGGTTCTGACGTCATTATAATTAGAATTGCTGTGGAAGTCAACTTCTTCACTCCAAATGCACTGTGCACTACGGAATATTAGTAGTCATTCTAGTCCATGCTGCATTTCAATATAAATACAACCTTTATTAATACAGCATCTTGAAAAACCGCACTCAAAAAAAACTTTTGATATATATTTATAAATTACGCATATTATACGAACAAAATTACGGTGTGGTACCTGAGATGTCATACTACATATTTCATAACCGCAACTGAAGACATCTTCTTGTCAAATTGATAAAAGTATAACTTTAAATGATTTTAAATTTAAGTACAGATTTGCATATCCTATTCCCTAACTATTATTTATGAAGTCAGATAGTTTTAGAGCTTTTAAACTAAACACATACATGTATATGTCAGAAGTTCTTGTTATTTCCGAAAAAATTTGTTTGTAAAGTACATAAAAACAAAAAATAAACGTGACACTACCCTCCACGAAGCAGTTAACTCTTCAGTTTGGCGAATTAATGTAGAAAAATTATAAAGAAAGTTATCGTTTTTTGCTGAATAAAAACTATTCCGTCACAATTCAGACATTTTACGAACTCCGTGCGAAATTGTATTTAAATAAAGAGCAATTATTGCGTGTTTGAGGCCAATAGTATAACCAACAATCTCATTTATAATATTATAAGATTGTCAGACAAGCTAAGCCTTTTATTGTGACGTCATGATCGCTCGCGGAACCTTGTTCTCATTAGTCCTGACGAGAGCTACCTTGGTAAACTGGCAAAAACTCTTACAGCTAGCATGTTTCTTCTAGTAAATCTTTATATCCCTAATTTAAAGCAATAAAAAAATCTAGTTCGTTGATTTGTCTTTTAATTCGGTATATAGAGATTCTATTAAACCTTCGAAACAAACTGTAAGTCAGGAACATACCAATGAACACTACAAAGTTTCCGCCTTCACAGAAATAATTTTTAATTTCATTTCGTCAGAAAGAAATTGTAGCTAGTGTTTTGTTTTTAGTAACGCATTTTACATGATGAATTTGACAGTGATTGTATATTTCCATTTATGATCGGGAATTAGCTTGTCCTTATCTTTCAGCCTCTCTTGTCTGGTTTCTTCACTAAGAGATCTTCGAAGGAGCCAAACAGCTCCCCCGAATGTGCTGCCTAATGGCTTCCACAGACACGGAGGACATCTGGTGGCAGAGTCACGTACCGTAGCTTCACATGAGCTCTGTCTTCACCACCAGCAATCATGGAGGAAGGAAATATATGGAGGAGAAATGACGTTAAATTGGTGAAGCAGGCTGGCGAATGCGCAGTGGCGGCAGCGGCGATATTGCGCTTCCAAACAATTGCAATGTTCCCAGTATATCCCGAAAACTAATCAAGATATCGAAAAATTTTATTCTTTATTTTCGATTTGTCTCGTCGTGTTACATAAGAATCGATCATTAAATTTGACTTTTGAGAAATTTTTCTTCTCCATTTCAACTAAAGACACCTCACTTTTGATACAGTATATCTCTAGAACTAGGTGAGATATCGAAAATTTTTATTCTTTATTTTTCATTTGTCTCGTCTTTTTAAATAAGAATCCATCATCAAATTTGACTTTGACCAATTTTTTCTTCTGAATTTCAACCAAAACCATTTCACATTTGGGACAGAATATCTCGAAAACTAAGGAGGATATCAAAAAATTTTATTCTTCATTTTTTATTTATCATATCGAGTTACATAATAATCCATCACCAGATATCGGCGTCACCTTTATCCCCTTGAGGTTTTTGTACATATTCCCCGTGTCTGTATGGAAGCGGCCATGCCCTCTCCACTCCGGCCATGCCCCCCCACTCCTCCTCCACCCTGCTTCACTTCAATGCGTGGTGAAGGTCTCTTGCGTCGTCTCCATTTATTTCCTTCCTCCATGGCCGTAACGCTCTGGCCATGGGTTCGAATCTCTGTCCAGCCATCCAGATTTCGGTTTTCATGGTTTCTGCAAATCAATCCAGTCAAATATCAAGATGGTGTTACAAAAGGCCATAGCCCTATTCTTTGATGTATCTTGCCTATCGTCATTTTCCGATTCCAATTACTTTCACGATGATGAGATGTAAAGCCATAAGCAATCATCGCCCTGTTTACATTTACTGTCACTGATCGACATATTGAAGGCACTTGTTGAAGTGTCAATTCATCTCAACGGGCGAATTATACTTGGAAATTGAGTTGAAATTTTTTATTTAGACAAAATGAACAATATTAATTTATTAGCTTCCATTCATTAAAATGTAATTCTGCTCACTATATGAGATTCCCGTATTTGCACTCAAATTAAGTGAAGTATACTTCATCTAACAGGACCACTCTGTCATTATTACGACTTCATTGGTAGAACTAGAATTTGTGTAACAGATATCATTGGCAGTTAATATTTTGGCCCAGGTGGCGTCATTACCTGACAGCAACATGTTTCGCAATCCACACACCATGCTATCGTGGTTCCAAATACTCATTCAGACAGTATCAAACATTTGAATATAATTGAGCACCAATTTACAGCCCACATAAAGCCACAAAACACAATTTTGTATATCCCGATACTAATAACATAGTTCTTTTTTTTGCATGTACAGTCAGACTGGAACAGCATGTTTAAATAAAACACTCCAGTAAAAGCGGCACACATCCCAAACAGTGACGTCACTGACAGACGTGAAAAATAAGGACTTGAATTTCAGTCTGGAATAAAATACCAATTGGTACGTAAAATTAACAGGTAAGGGAAAATCAGTCGAGTCAATGACGATATTGCTTAACTTATTTTTTCCTAAGCGATTCTGACCAGTTTTGTACCTTAATATCTCTCTGTATGGATGGCGCTACATGTCTAATGTTTTATTATGTGTAGATATGAAAATGCTAAATAAATGCTTTGTATATTGTTTGGTACCTGTCACTACTTTGGAAGTTGTTCATTTACAAATTTCACCGATTTGGTGGATCATCAATGTAAAAACGTAAGTACTTCCCGTGGTCGTAGGAATCTGAAAATTTGTAAACAGATACAGATTCATACCCAAATTATAAGAAAAGTCTAGGATTGACGAATTTCCATTTATTTACCCATCTCTACCCCAAACATAAAATCGCTTTCTACCCTAATATCTTTATTCGCCTCAGATTTCCATTACAGATGATGATTAAGAATTTGGAGCGTACAATTTAAATGCAATGGAGCACACGCTCCGGTGGTAGTTTCCCTGAACACCCAACTTCCCCCTATTCTGCACCCACCTACATTTGCCCTCTACAAATTTTAACTTTAAATTCTTTTAACATTTTCGTTAAGTTATTCTTCATTTCCCTTGGTAACTGATTCCAATCCCTGACAACCTTACCTAAAAAAGAAAATCTTCCCACACCCTTGGGCTTGAAATCGAGTGCCAGCTTGTGGTCATGGTCATCTTTTGCTTTCCATGAACTACTTTTCATACCTACTGCAATATCTTTCCATGCCTCATCGCCAGTATACGCCCTGTACACTCCCATGACCCTCCTCATCCTCCTCCTGTCTTGCAATGAATCCCATTCCAGCTCCTTTATCATATCTGTCATTGATTTCATTCTGCGACAATTTCCAGAAACAAATCTAGTAGCCCTTCTATGCACCTTCTCCAACTCCTGTATTTGATACTCAAAATTTGGATCCCATACTACACTACCATATTCGAGCAATGGTCTGGCAAAAGTTTTGTAACCCAATTCCTTTACTTCTCTCTTGCACCCCCTCATCACTCTCTCCAATAAGTGCAGGATTTTGAAACCTTTTCCTACCACCTGTCCTATGTGTCGTGCTCAGGTAAGCTTGTTATCAAGTGTAATTCCAAGATATTTACATCTCAAGTCTTCAGCAAGTAATTCTTTCCCCACCTTATATTCATAATTAACCTTTTGCTTTTTATTTGTGTATCTAATTAGCTGACTCTTCTTTGCAGAATTTTCACTATCGTATTAAATTTACTTCGTTGTCGTCGTTAGTTTGGAAGTTAGTGATTCTTGGTCGACTATGAAACTCCGTCGTCACAGTTCCACCGCACATCCCATGATCCTAGAAACCGGTATTTATTTTTCATCCCCAAATCATAAAAAAATCCAGTATTTGGGATTTTCCATTTAATTATCCATTAGAAACCCTAAACTAAAGCGTTTCGGCATTTATTGTTGTTTTAAATTGAGCAGAGTTGTTTTTACTTCTTCACTAATCACTATTTTCTTAGATTCAACTAGGAAAGTATTTGAAGGTTGATTGCATTGTTCTATTAGCATGAAATTTCAGTTACAGTTTAATGATCACATTGGATTTTACTTTGTTCCTATGCTCAGTGTGGAAGGTACTTAGTATTTACTTATGATGGCTGTTGAATCCCCGGCACCTGGCGCTGCCCGTCCAGGACGCACACCCACTGTCTCCACAGAGCACGCACATTTTTAGTTTACATCAATCAGAGATTTTTATTGTAATATTTTTGTTCGAGGACTCAAATAGTATTTATGAGACTTTGTGTACCATCCAGACTTCTTAGACTGAGTGGTTTTGTAACTGAGCATTGTTGTATTTACTGGTTTGCTTATCTTTCTTCTTTTTTAGTTACAACTGGTATAGAAGTCAGGTCTACGTTGGAACTTGAGGGAGAAGCTATTTCTCTAAATATAATTGGAAAGATAAACTTGCAGAATTTGAGATTAAAGGAAAACGTTGATAGAAATAAACAGTCACATTATATAAAGAATTCCGTAAGTGATGAAGGTAACGAGAAACATTGGAATCAACTGAAAGAATTTTACAATACAACTCAGTGGTAGTAGTAATGAGAACTTAATAATATATGCGCGAAAGATTGGTTTAATTTGTAACCTTGTACCTTAAAGACATTCGAGTTTCAGAAGGACATTTATTAATCTTGAATAGACTTGAAGGTGTCTTTTGAAAACTGTTTGGTACTTAGTCATTGAAATATTTTTCTTATCATTAAGAAAATACAAACTTCTGCTTTGCGCAATCATTCACAGAACATTTTTGTAGGTACAATGAGCTTTCAGTTTCTAGTATTTTTCAATTTCTGAACTACTTTTTTTAAATTGTAACCAGGTGATCCTCTCGTTGTTGTGAATGTAATTTAATTTATGCTAAAAAAATAAAAAAAAAAATCAACGAACAGGAAATGCACTGTTTTTCAGTGTTCGCCCCAAATAGGTGCTCCCTTACTGAGAACACGAGGAATTTCTTCCACTCCCTCTAAATGCATTTATCTCATCTCAGAGGCCATAATGTTTCTAGTTTTAATATTAATAATACTTTCATCAAACATATAATGGTTTCATAGATTTTCTGATAAGTCGTATCCATATTTGCTCTCCCCACTAGATCTATACATCAGAATGATCTCGCACCATGCTGTATGAGGCATGGGATATATGTTTGGGGATTAGAATATCAGAGGGAAAGAGTTGGAAACCGATTGCTACAACAATGAATTCAATGTCTGCTTACTAATAAAAAATATTTACTACAGTGACTGCAATAAATGTAAAATGGCCATAAAAATATCCACTTCACGAAAAAATAACAACAATAGTTCTGGTCTGTATAAAGGCCCAATCTATTCAACACACTCAATCAGATATGCCAACACACCCAAATAACACTACTGAAATGTACGCTATTGATAAAATTATACAAAATCAACACAATGACGTCCAGATGGCAGGAAATCGTCTCCAGAAAGAAATAACACAATTGTTTTGCTTATGGCTTTATGCCTCGTAAAAGCCGAGGTCATTGCACGTGGGCATGGAATGAGGTAAAGGAACAGGAAGAAATTGGACCACAGCCCTTTGAAGCAATCATTCCCTGGAGTGATTTGGATAAACCATGGAAAACTAAAATCTAGATGCCCAGACAGAGATTCGAACCCACGTCATCCCAAATTTGAGACCAGAACGTTACCGTTCACCGACGACTGGATAAATAGCTGGCACATTCAATTAAACCATGGTCAGACAAAAATATTTACACTAAGCTGGCCACACAACCAGCTTCGGACAGACTTCATGCAAAATAGCATAACAAACAATCTGCATAATCAATCAGTAAACTACTATGGATTCCATCCTAATCTGCCTTTAATATAGAGTGTACATACTCATTGACATCAATGATTGAAAATGAGTGCTCAGTTAGGCGCCTTCAAAACGTCCCTCAACTGTGACCTTTTTATGGGGCTGGAAGCCCGAGAAGTGTTTATTTAACCCTTTGACTGCTCTAGACGTGTTAACACGAGTGGCTACTGCTGCGCCCAGGTACTCCAGACGTGTATACACGCGCCGCCTTGCCGCTCTGTCTGTGCTTTGGACGTGTATACACATCTGGCCGCTAGGGTCCCTGTGTGCTCTGCACGCGTTAATGCGCGCTAGCCTCTTAGCGGCCTGGTCATGAAGCCATATTTCCAGCCTGAGGGTGGTTAGTTGTTTTCCTCATTCGGCCCTTTAGCGTTGGCAGCTGCGATCTAATTTGTGTTGCTCTTTTCCTTTTAGATTTCGCTGAGAAAATGGCATGCCGTCGTGTTTGTACAGCGGAAGAAATCATGGAGATTCTTACTAGAAGCGACAGTGAATATGATCTCTTTGATATGGATGATAGTGATGACCCTTCGATAGGATCTCGATGTAATATTCCTAAGCCGTGTACATCAGCTAGTGGAAAATGACCATTTGTCTCCACCATATGTGAATATTCTTCAGAATTTGAAGCTACAGATAGTGAGGGCGATATGTGTGGAAAAAGAGAATGCATTAGTGACGCGTTTGACCACATGTGGTTGACGATTAAGCTGCAGGACACAAGTGTGGATTAGGTTAACATTCCAGCAGTTTATCATTTTTCCTGATATTTCTAACAGAATATCATATGATATCTATTGTTGATGAGACCAAAAGATACGCGAAAATCAATTCACACTATATTTTCATTATGAAGTGGTTTAAAAAGTTCTTTTTCCACATTCTCGAACACTGTATTTTAAATGCTCACCCTATTCACTGAGTAGTAATCGGACGAAAAATGCCAGTTGCAGAGTTTCATCAGTAAGGGGGCATCCATAAATTTAAATTACGCGAGGTGTTTTTCAGGATTTCCGGACATCCCCCCCCCCCCCCGTCTTGTACGATCAGGTCCGAGAGACGCCACCCCCCCCCCCCTCCCTAGAAATCGCCATCGCAACTTTTTGAGACCTTTTTTTTTAGGTCTCAACCATCAAAAGCTGCACTTTTACGTCGTTTGTAGACTTTTTTTTTTTAGCTCTACAATCCAAAAAATTTCACGTGAGATTTCCGTTGACCCCTCTACCCCTTGGTAATATTTCGCCGGACACCCTCCCCCCTATTTCACCTCACGTAATTTATGGACGCCCCTTTAGAGAACTTGTTGAAGCTTCATACCACAGAACAGAACGAACCTAGCAATGGAAGACGCTCTGATAAAGAATATTGTCAAGGATTTACTGGGAGACATTTTCCAAATTTCATTCATATTGCAAATTCAAAGAAGAGCACGCCATTGCGTCGAAAAACCAATGCAGAACATGTAATGTACCACTGTGTGTTGTACCATTTTTCAAGGCTTATCACACACAAAAAATTACTAACCATGGGTAAATGCAGAGTAATAATTATATTACATTTATACGCCTCGAAAACTAAACGAAATAAAAAATAAATAAAATATAAAATATATTTTTAACTTCGCCAGTGGCGGTCAAACCACGGGTCAAAAAGAAGGCTGGAAAATATGTGCAGAATTTGTGAAAGGTATTCGGAAAGGTTGTCTCCAGATAAATTACTATGCTCACAAACTAAAAAATATTTCAGTTGCTGTAATATGTATTTAGTATATGAAGTACCGGCATGTTTGCTTACGCAGACATTCACTTTTAGAGGAGCTTTAAATTGAAAAACTTTAGATGTTATATTAACTGTATTTATTTTGTATCTGGGGTTTCAAATCACAGAGCGACAGCAGAAGAACGTCTCACACAAACGCTCCAGACATATTCAGTACACATCGGTCCGGCCAAACGCGGCATTCCAGGGCAGGTAAACAGCTTAGGCGTAAACAAAGCAGCACTCAGCGATTACTCGGCCGGGCAAACCGTAGCAGTTAAAGGGTTAAGAAGTATTTTGACTCACAAATTAATTTAACACATAATATGCTTCTCTTCCATTTGTTTTGTACAGTTTTTTTAGTACAATATGACCCTCCTGAGTTGTAAAAGGTCAAATGGCTTTCTTCTTTAACTAAATTAAAGTAATCAAATTGTAACTACCATCAATATTATTATTTTTACTGATACTACTTTCAATATTATTTTTTTATCACTAACAGCTTATTTTTTATTGCAAATTTTCCTTAGTTATAGAGCATATCATATTGGCGAACATGAATGCTGTCAATATGTATAATATACATATAAAATTGAATATTATCCTGCTAAAGCAGAAAACTGAAACAGATAATAAACAAACAAAAAATTTTTGTTGGTTCTCCCACAGTGTCTTACGATCAAGTTGAATACCCTGGGAAGTATGGATGTTGGAATAAAGTGGTCAATAAACCGTCACTAAACAATTTATCCACGGTCTGCTTACAAACAACATTTACTTTAACAGCTAAAAATAAAAAATACTAGAAAAAAATTAAAATCTATTATGGTAATGAACAATAATTTATATGGGACTCTATGTATATGATTTTATTAATATTATAATTAATGAGTACAATGCAATTCTTGAGTAAAAAATATTTGAATTCACCAGTACCTTATGAAAATTCCATACTTTGTAAAATATTTAGGCACAAAGTTACTAAACTGCCATTCACATACAAACATTTTATTGTCACCTCAAAGATGCCTGGACAGTCTAAAATGTTTTCCGCACAACACAATAGAAAATGAACGTTCACTTTAATGAACGTTCGTGAGCCCTACAAGAGTCCGAGATAGAGTAAAGGATTTTCCACAGAATTCACAACAAAATAGGCGTTGAGCTAAATGCTTCCTGTGCCTTTTAAGACTCTCAGATTTTGTAAAAGTAAACTCCAAACTAAAATTAAAGTTCACCTAAATAAATCCAATTGTGCCTTTTACAGGAACCAGACATTCAAACGCCTCTTAATATAGTTTTCAACAAAAGGGCGATCCTCCCAACTCCTAAAAGTCGTACACTGCTGAAAAGATTTACAGTACACTTCTCAAAAAAATTATCACTTATCTTAATGAACACTCTTAAGCATTGCACGGTTCCTAAATTCTATAAAAGATTTACCACACACCACAAGAAAACGTCCCTTAACCTAAATGAATCCGCTTATGACTCTTAGTGTTACTTGACTCTATAAAAGATTTTCCACAAACTTTACAAGAAAATGGCCGTTAACCTAAATGAATCATACTGTACTTTTAAGATAGCTGGACTCTGTAAAGCAGTGGTCGTCAAACTTTTCTGCTCAAGGGCCAAAACTAACAGTATGATGTGGCACCTCGGGCCACAGATTTACATGTATCTTTATTAATTGGCAACGCATGTAAATGGTGTGTTTTGAACCTCCAGTAGACTAGCTATAGTAAAGAAGCGAGAGGTTACCACTGACTTTCTAGCACTAATCGTTAAAGCCGAGACCATTCGGAACACTTTGTGTAGAATGTTCTGTTCAGATTGCTGCCACCCTCAGTGACCCCTAAATAGTAACACTGTAATTGGCCAACGAAATATTGCTGCATTGTCTTGGTGAGCAGATGGTTAATAACGACAACTGTACTTACATTTAAATGTATATGTAACATGAGACACAATCACAACTGTTTACTACATGTTTTGAAAATCATATTTCTTCAACTCAGTGGACTAAACTACAACAGCCTTAATTTCTTTCATACTAGCTGGCATTGACTAGATATGTATTTATTTAAATATATGTTATTTTGTCTCTTCCTCCCCTCACTCTCTGTCGCCCATGTCGTCCTTCCCCTCAC
>JARYHS010004946.1:0-33737 GCA_031002005.1 Vandiemenella viatica
TGTATATAACCAATAGCTTACTATGCTCCCTTAGGTTGTGGACTAAGTTAGGTTTTTTTCACTTTAAAATTAAGAAAAAATACTGTCTACCTTTTGGTTTGCAAAATTAAACCCTTGTGCTTTATGCTCCCTTAATTTTTCGCAAATATTCTTTATACAAACCCACTCTTTGTATCCAATTTGTGATAGGACTTTTGCATATGTTTACTTTAAAACAATGAGAAAATATTTCTGCATTTAGCTTTACAAATACCCACCCACTCTGCCCTAAGAAAAATGTTACACTTCGAACTATTCATTCTTTTTGGAAATATCCTCGAAACTAGTAGGGAAAGTAACCAGAGTGCATAGGGATATTCTGAGAGCCAATAAAATTCTCATATAAATAGCATGGACTGATTCCAACTGGGACAGTTACTGACCAAGAAATTGAAACTTGAAATTTAAAAATCTAACAGATCCTAAAGGACCTTTGTGCACAGATGTTTTAAAATAAATGAAAAATGATGTTTACATTTAGTTTACAAAACTGCACTCACTCTTCCCCTTCTCTCCACTTAATACTAATTTACACAAACAACTTTTCCGTTTTTTGTATTGGTATGGAAATTTACCAGCGTGGATAATGGTGGAGAATTTTTATTTTTACAATCCAATTAAAAGGCATAAATCATTAGAACTTTCATATCCAGTAGGTGAGAAATATGGTAGACAGTATTTTTCTCTTTAGTTTAAAGTAAAGAAAAACAAAGTAAATTAGTCCACAACTTGAAGGTTGGTTAGATCCATTGAAGGTGGCATACTAAGGAACTGATCATATACAACTCTTAAAAATTCCTGCTACCGCCAGAATTTGAAGCTTAGGAGCAATACCAGAAAATGTTGGAAATGAACAGTTAAACCTCTGAGGTATCACACCTCTATCAAAACTGAATAAAAACTACGGGTCACTTTTTGCAGAAAACGAAAAACCAAAAATATTGTATATCCAGAAGCACTAAAATCATTGTGTATAATTTATTTTGTGCATGTAAATGTGCGTGTTTTATAGATACGTACCCATATTACAAAGAAAAAGAGGCATTGCAATTGCATGCTGCTCAAAGCTAGTTTAAGAAAATTATCAATGGATACAGTAGACAGTAATAGCACTACACATAAATGTATGATATACCACAGGAGATTGCTAATTTTACATTAACATTAGGAATATTACTGCTCACAGCACAGAAATAAAATGATCTGTGTTCAAGTCCAAGACTAGTGAGCTTACATGAGCCAAAATTTTTAAGGGTTTGTAGCTGCAGGATAAACGAATTTATAATGAGAGCAGTGATGATATTGACGCTTTTAAAGTGTGATATACATTGGCATTATGTGTTTTCTTTGCCCAGGTCTCCAATGGAAGAGACAGCAGAATGTCTGTTGAGCACTGTGTCGAAGGAGGAAGTGCTTTCCAGGCCACTTTTGCGGTTTCCTCAGTTCCTTGAGACTCTCCTGGAGGCTGGTGCCATCAGCTATAGTGAGCTGGAGGTTATAAAGCGCCAGCTGGACTCTCCAGAGGCAGCTCCACTTCTCATGAGTGCGCTGTGTCGGGCGGGACACCTGCACCTGCTGCAGATGACGCTGCAGCACTGCCCGGGTCTGGCCACACTGGCTCTTGACAATGCTTTGTCTACACCCCTGCACGTGGCCTCGAGGCAC
Organism: Vandiemenella viatica; assembly: GCA_031002005.1. Taxonomy (NCBI): domain Eukaryota; kingdom Metazoa; phylum Arthropoda; class Insecta; order Orthoptera; family Morabidae; genus Vandiemenella; species Vandiemenella viatica. Next base: position 1,705 of record JARYHS010004946.1, read on the forward strand.
GGCCAGCACGCCGCCGTGCGGATGCTGCTGGATGCGGGGGCGGACCTGGAGGTGGCGAGAGAGAGTGACGGGTGGACCGCGCTGCACGAGGCGGCGGCGTGTGGAGGCGGCAGCGGGGCCGACGTGGCCAGCGAGCTTTTGAGGTCCGGGGCCCAGGTGGACCGTAAGGACAAGGCCGGCAGGACGCCGCTACAGCTGGCGGCGGGGGACACGTCAGTCACACAACTACTGGTATCGGCAGGGGCAGACACCACTACAGGAGGAGAAAACTCACTGCTAGAGGCAGAGAGAAGCAGTGATGTGTGTACTGTGCAGCCTGAGACAGCAGCATGTGTAGGCAATGGTGGGGCTGATGTGGGCCACACAGGTGTTGCACAGCTACTGGCCTCGGCCGTGGCAGACACCACTACGGGAGAAAGGGACACGTCTGCGAGACAGTGGCAGGAGGCGGTGAGAGACAGTGACTCGAGTACTGTACGACACGAGGCAGCGGCACGTGGAGGCAGTGGTGTGGCCGACGTGGCCAGAGAGCTGTCAAAGTCCGGGGCCCGGGAAGACTCCCAGGACAGCAGGACACCACCGCAGATGGCTGCGGGCATTGCACAGCTAACAGACTCGGTGGTGGCAGAGACCGCTAATCATAGTGTTGGAGGCTCAACTTTAGGGTACGGTATTTGATAACATTAATAATTAGATTCTTTATTTCATTTTTACTCTATGTTTTATTGTTTAAGAGGAAAAATATATAGCATTAGAAACTTGTAATACTACTCATTAAATCTAGTGGTTGGGTTGAATGTTATTAAGGTATAACATGCTACACTTTGCCCATCACGTTGTCTTCTCCTGATACGTTTCAAAATTATTAAGGTTTATTCAACTTGGGTTCAAGTTACCTGCACAAAGGACTTGCACAAATTGTGTTACACTGTGTTTTTTGTACGGTGTTTATTATCTAACGTGGATCTAAATCCACTTTCACACTATCTTGCCACTGGTTGACATAGATGAATAATAGGTTGTTATCAGACCATTTTTTTAAATTTCATTTCAGTAGTAACTAAAACTTATCAATTAAATCATTTTTACTCAACAGTTCTGCAATTCTTCGAGGCATTTCTACATTCCAGAATATTACACCACAAGCAGAGTTTAGTGTTTTTATGTTTTACGGTCTTAGTGATGATAGTATTTCTGTATCTGTAGTACTCCCTGAAAGTTTAGCAAAGTCTTTGTAAGCTGTCTCTAATCTGTACAAAAATGGAAGCCATGATAGACTATCCAGTTCCCCCTGAGACATCCATAGTAATGTATTTGTTTGTTTTCATACACTGATTTACTGACTCCTTTGTCGAAATGTCCTCTTAAGATTTAAATTAATTGAGGTATATTTGTGTTTGTTCCCTGTATTTTGAATGTTTTTTCATGAGCTTATCTGTTGTATCTTTTCAATAATATTTATTAAGCAAACTGACTGCTAAGAATTGTACACCTGAGTATCCTTTTCACTGCTCTTCTCTAAAATTGTCTCCTTGATACAGTTTTTGTTCTTGGCATTCACTCAAGAAGTGTTTAACTGGGGACAACAAAATTCGATAAACACATCAACCAGGAGTCGTAAGCATTTTAGTTGAAAAGATCTATTTTCACATGATATCCCTGTGATACATTTTTGGCATGCATGCTGATGGTTGCCAGCCTTTCTGTGCTTATTAGATTGGGCATCATTACAGATATTCATAATTGTACTTGAGACATGTATGGTAACTTTTACTGTAGGAGTATAAGAGCGTACAGTTATTAGTTTGTTATTTAACTTCATTTACAGTTGTCTACACCTGTAACCACTTTTAATATTAAGAGTCATGGTTGTACTTAAATGTTAGAATAGAGACTTCCTTATCTTTGATTGCTGAGACTTTCATCAAGTTAAACTTGGGAATTCGTAATATATTTTGTGCTTTAAAATATATATGTTTAAGTATTTTAGAATTCAAACTTTTCAGAGACATAATTATTTAGTAAGATACAATACATAACAAATTTTACTTAATATAAAGTGTACATGTAAATATCAAAAGAAAGGGAAAATGACTCATCACTCACCAAAGTTGGTCAAACCGAGCGAAAAACAGATATGACGAACACGAACATATACAATACTTCAATTTTCACTTTATTCATGTAATAGAAATCGAGTCATGTGTTTCGGGACGTGTGCACATGCTGAAGGTTATCATATAACGTGTGAATTACGTGCACGTATAAGGCTGCTTTACGCCGAAATATTGCGCATCTCTTGTGTTTTTTGTTCATCGTCCCAGCCGCCTTCATTGGTGGTAAGTGTTAGGTTTTATTTCCCTATCCTTCCTAGTTTTATTGCCTTAAAGCATTTTCCTGCTCATTGTTTTTATATATATATCGCAGGTGGCGATAAAATTAATAATATAACAAAAGGGTCATGGAAATTAAAACAAACAGTATATAAGTAAATAAATTTGATTTGGAAGAAATTTGTAACTAGTTAAATGATAAAACTAATAAGAATGAGTGATGGGTCATAAGGTAAAATTTTCTGAGTGATTGAGGTCAGTTAGGTATCTGGTATCCAGGATATTTTGGTTTGCAAGTTCCCATCTTTGAAGTTCCAATCCAGTGGTTGTTTCAGTGTAAACTCTGATAGCTCTCACAGCAAAACAGTCATTGAGATTGTTAGAGTTGTGTTAATTGGCATGTTGTGGTACTGGGAGGTATAAGTTGCTGATGTGGACTGTTTGTCTGTGGCAGTTCATTCTGACTGAGAGTTGCTGTGTGGTGAGGCCTATGTAGGAACTAGTGCAGTTGTGGCATATTAGTTGGTATATGATATATGTTGTGGAGCAAGTGGCATGTCCTATGAGGGGGAAGGTCCCCCTGTGGTAGGGTTGAAATATGTTGTAGTGGGAGGATTCATTTTGCAAGTTTAGTAGTCAGGTCTATTGTACAGAAAAGATCCATATGGTACTTTTGGAGAGTCTGATGGAGGGTATTTGTGAACCAAACTGTTTTTGAGGTTATGTGGTTTGCTGAAACATGTATGGGGGACAGTTGGTAAAATGTTTGGTAAAAGAGTACATATTTCTGGAAAGGAGTGAAGGAAGTCATTCCCTGTTGTAAGATTCAATTGGTGGATTCAAGGCCAGGAGAGAACTGTGGTTGGATTTTGGAGGTGCCAGGCAGGAATGGTTATAGGGAGGGTGGAACATTGCATGTGAGATTTGTTTATGTACAAGATCTGCTGGGTAAGAGAAGGAAATAAGGGCTTGGGTTAGGTTCTGGGAGTACTGGGAGAGGGATTCAGCATCAGAACATATACCTCTCCCACATATAGCAAGGATGTAGGGGAGGGAAAGTTTGGTATGGAATTTTGTGGCAGCTATAAAATATCCTGGATACCACACACCCACCTGGCATCAACAACTGATACAATTCCATTTGATCCATCACTCATTATTATTAGTATTATCATTTAAGTAGTTTCTTTATTTATATATATATATATACTGTTCATTTTAATATTCCTGACCCTGTTGTTATATTATTACTTTTATGACCACATGTGATATACATATATATATTTAGTGAAGGATCTAATTTTTGTTCTCTCTGCAGGGCAACAATTAGATTTCATCAAAGCCTAGCACAGTGTCATGACCAAGAGGATACTGGTGTGGTAGAAAACACTTCTGCTATGAGGCCACTGCAGTTCACGTGTGCTAAATGTCTGCAAGTTTTAATACAAGGGATGTGCTAATAAGACATGTTTTCTGCCATGACTCACTTGTAAACACTCCACTGTATGTTTGTGAACAGTGTGGTTTCATTTTCTCAGATCTGTCAACATTGTGTGCCCATACATCTTATCATACCAGTGAAATTACTTTGAAGCAAGAAACAGAATTGCAAGTTGGGTGTGCTATTTGTGCTCAAGTGTTTTTATCTTGGAGTTCTCTAACAAAACATGTGTTTGAACATCAGACAGCTGTTTCCTGCCCATCATATGTCGGTATGCATTGCCGACAAATATTCAAAAATTTGACTGGGCTTCATCTGCATCAGGACTCCACACATCCTCCTTCCTCATTTTTACAAACGAGGTAAGATTGAGTCATCCAATTTTAGTTTCTAGATAATGCTTATACTCTACAGTTATAGGTTTTAGTTTACATCTTCTTTGCTTGATATCATTGTATATTAGAACAAAACTATGTTTCATTATTGAGGAAATGGCTGGAGGCTATGATACATATAAATACACTCAACCTGCAAAACCTCCCATGTAATATACCAGTTAACATGCAGTCACTGCCTTGTTTCATATATAGGTTTGACCCCAAATCCACTTTCCATAAGAATAAATGGCCACTGACAGACGGTGTTCACACGGAACCCAAAGCATCCAGTTGCTGCCTATGCCATCACCCATGACTCAAATAATTTCAACTCCTGTTTCATGGTGCATGCTGTTAAGAGTTGTCCCAAACATTAGCAGCATCTTCTTTCCCCATATTTTAGACCTGACTTCTTCAAAATTTCTATCCTTTCAGTTTTTTTGTTTTTTTTTTAAATCAACAATTACTATAAAAGTTTCTTTATTTTTCTGTATTTGCACTTCAAGTATTAATCTTAAGGCCAGAATCACTTCTCTTGTACCACAGTTTTTTCCTATACTCCTATCTTCACCTACTATCTATTCTACTTCGTTTTTTTTTATATATCTTATTCTGATAAATAATTTTAAAGCCTGGAATGCCATACTTATAGTGCAGCAGTTCTCACATTTAGCAGCTTGTGCTACCGTCAGAAGTGTAAAGATAGTACTTTTATTAAAATCAATTTGAATCTCTTCTGTTTCATAATTTTTTGATATAAGTTTCAGTAATCTTTATCTTCCTTCTTCTCCTAGAAGTTTCAGAAGATCTGCAGGAATCTCATCAATCCCAACTGCCTTATTTGTTTTCAGATCATTGAAAGCTTGATCAAATTGTGTCATGTAAAACAGGATATCCTAAATCATCAAAATTGACATCACCTTTTTTTCCAGTGCACTGTTTTTAAAATCAGCACCATCATACTGTTTCTCTCTATATATCTTCCTTTGGTTTATTCTACCTTCTGTACTTCAAATGTTTCCCATCTGCAGATTTAATGTGTATACCTCTTTTCTTTATTTCTCCAAACTTCTGTTTATCTTCCTAAATGCTGCATCTATTTTACCTATGACCATTTCCTTTTTCACTTTTTTTATTGCAGGCTTTTTTCTTTTGCTTTTTTGTATTTACTGTTTATTTGAATTCTACACTGTCTGTATTTCTTTCTCCCTGCTTCATCCTGGGTAATTTTGTTCCTTGTTCTCTGATCCATCATCTCCAAAGTTTCTTCTGTGGTCCAAGGTTTCCAGGTGGCATGTTCCCTAATGCCTAATGTTTCTTTACCACTTTTGATTATTTCTCTCCTCAACCCAGTCCATTCATCATCAGTTGAACTTCATTAGAGTTATTTTTTAGCCCCACGTCTACCATCTTCAAATCAGGATCAAATTTTTCCCTCCTGTTAGATTGTATTAGTCAGTTTACTTCCAGTCTGTTGTGTTAGTATTGCTTCTTTATTTTCTTGAACTTCAACCTTTCAGATTCTGGTTAGTCTACGTTTGCTCCTGGATATACTGTACAATTTAGAACTTGATTCCTGAGTCTGTTTAACCATGATATAATCTATGCGATATCTACCTGTATCGCCGGGACGTTTCCACATATAGAACTTTCATGCATGGTTCTTAAATAGTGTGTTCCCCATGACGAGTTTATATTTTTTACAAAATTCTATAAACCGGCTTCCTCACTCATATCTTTCTCCTAGACCAAAATTTCCTACTACATTAACCAATTTTCCTTCTCTAGCTGCCACATTCCCAGTCACCAATGATTAGTAGGTTTTCCTCCCGTTTCATATTTTGGATTAATTCTACAATTTAAGTGTATATTTTCCCTGTTTCTTCATCTTCCTGTGACATTGCCATATACACTTGTACTAACGTGATTGGAGCAGGTATAGTTTCTTCCCTCATCATAATAATTCTGTCACTAAACTCACCTATTTTCCTATTCTCTTATTCATTACAAATTCTATACTAGTAACTGCACCTACAGCTTTTGTATTGATTATTCTGTGTTTCCAGACCAGAAATAGTGTGCATCCTTCCAGTTATTCTCACTAGTCCCAATGATATCTAATTAAAGTCCTTCCATCTCCCTTTTTAAGTTTTCTAACCTACCTGCCCTATTCAGATTTATATCATTCCACACTCCGACTCATAGTATGTTTCTATCTATTCTAATGACTCCCCCTGAGCAGACTGCACCTGGATAACAGATTGGGGGACTATTTTACCTCTGGTATATTTTACACAGGAATTTAAGAGGATTACAATTCTTTGGGATACCCTTAGGGCTTCCTGTTGCCTTCTGTATTCCCATGCCATTGATTTTTTCTCATTTATCTGCCTTTATGGGCTGTTCCAAAGTCCAAGGGCAAGAGGGTGGCCTGAGCCACTTCCCGCTCTTCATGCCCTTCATGAGGAGGCCTTTGGCAAGCAGTGGGTGACTCCGTATACCAGGAGTATTTCAGTCACCAGAGTCTCATCCCTGCAAACAGGGTGCACCACATGAAGGAGGGGTTGACGTTTGGTAGGAAGAGGCTGATTACCCTTACATCCCTATTACAATTTTACAGTTTACAATATTACTGATCCTGTTGGCATTTAGTATTCATTTTTGTTTGTTTATGAGTCAGTGAGATAGTACTGTTTATATCAATTTCTACATAAAGTCGATATTTACGGAGTTGATTTTACGTAATTCTTAATAACCAGTATGATATAGGCTTCTTTCATATACTTATGAAATTATATTTCATTTTAGACTATTGTTTAACAGGATCAGGATAAAAAGATCTGCTTGGACTAGGGATCATTTGAAATGATGTTCTCAAATACTGTGGATTTTATTTAAGCAGATTACTAAACTATTTTCTTTAAATTCTGTTAGTGTGATAAAACTAAAAATAATGTAGATAAAGTACACAGTTTTAATTCAAAATATGTGGATCCTTAAATTGAAATAAAGTCTGCTGTACTTAACATAAATTAATACACGGTCTGGCTTCATGCTACCTACAAAAAAAAAAAAAAAAAAAAAAAAAAAAAAAAGCTGTGTGACATTCCCCTTGATAACAAATGATCTTTAATATTAATGTGGCTGAGTGTAATAGTATGATATATTTGTATAAACTGTGATTAGCACATTCAGTGGTTAATAACCCCAAGTGTAAGTTATACCAAGTGTCTATAGTATCTAGCAAGAGACTGACGTCACTTTTTCTGAATTCTCATTTTTACCATGGTGATTATTTAGTGGCTAGAAAAGATTGATTCTAAAGGTCTGAAAACAGTTAAAACCAGAAAATTAATATTAGATCAATGTTCATAATTGATAATTATAGACATAATATGCCACTATGCATCGTGGCAGCATAAATGAATTGAAACTAACAGTTAGTGTCCATATTGAGAAAACATCATAGATGTTAATATGAGGGGAAACATTTCAGTTTCCACTACGAAGTATAGCTGAAGTTGCTCATATAGTCTAGGCTGCTAAGCTGTTTTCGAGAGTTTGGCCATCTGGCAGGCTAGAAAGGTACAAGGCAGTTGCCATGTCTGGCACTTATGTATATGATGGCGTTGGAAAACTGGAATCCCCGAAATATCATGCAGTATCAGCAGGTTCACTGGGCATGGTACCTTAGAGCATTGTATTAATACTCTGCACTATAAAAGACTTATTGAAAGGATTTATATTACAATATAACACTGACAGTAAACTTATTAATTAATTTTATTTAATTACTCCACAACACGTATCAGTAAAGAAAAAGAACTTGGTATAAATTATGTGCAAACACTTTAAATATAATCTCATTTACTAAAATAATTTCATTGACCCTAATATTTATGTGTATTACATGCTATTTACAATGTAAGAGTTGTAACAACACAATGTATAGTGTCATTTGAATATATTATATTCTATAGAAAATTTACAATGCCTCATGTTTTGTTAATTAAGTAATCTATAATATATATATACATATAAGTATTTTCATCTATAGCTGTTATACCTCAGTAATTATTCAGGCTATTTTTGCTTTTGCTGCCTAATCATTTACAGATACATTAAGACAATTTATGCAATTATAATGCACTATGAAAATAACCTTGCCTACTGAGATGCTGCTAAAATAAATTGATTTGATCTCTGTGTGCTTGATCAACATATTCAGTAAAGTGATTGAATTTTTTTCTCCACAGAGGTGCAAATTGAAAATTATTGAATAACTTAACTATTGTGCTGCATAATGGATGTAATATAAACTACAATTAACTATATTAAACCTAACATAGTGATCCTAGTTTGTATATAGAGCTTATGTCATTTGAACATCAAATCTTATATATACAAGAGGGTGTTAGTATATCCGAGATTAATAGACATTGATTCTGTTTGACCAATTATGATGAGAGTTGACACATGCATTTCATTTTTTATAGAGAAGGTTTATGACCAAAAAAATTCCAAAACCACTCCACCCTTTTTATAATCCTTAGTTTTTATACAAAACCACTTTTTTATCTGATTTCAGTTGGAACCTTGTACACAGTATACTTTAAAATAAACAGAAAAAGCCTAACACCTCTCCCCCTTTACATTTCTCAGTTTTTATCAATGTTCTCACAAAGCTACAGTCAACACCATTTGACAGATCACCATGAAAGTTGGCACATATATGTATTTTTTCATGGAGAAGTTTTCTGACTAGCAAAAACTACCCCATTTCCCCTTTTATACCCCTTAATTCGTATGTAAACCAATATTTTTTCTGATTTCGATGGAACTTTGCATACTTTAAAACAAAGGGAAAAATACTTGTCCTTATTAGTTTTTACAAAAACCAAATCTCCCCATTTCTATCCCTTAATAAGTGTCAATATTCTTTATACAAAGCTACAGTTTCTATCCAATTTTGAAGGAATTTTTCACCCATATACATTAAAACAAGCCAAAAAATACTGTATATATTAGGTTTACAAAAGCCCAACCACTTTCCCCCTTTACCCCTGCCCCTTTTAATTTCCAGTGTTCTTTATAGAAACCCACATTTGTAAATCCCGCCAAATAAATCACCTCTTTTAAGTAATGCCAGAATATTCGTAAATAAATGTATTATATGTACATCATATTTTAGCTTGTACCCTATGCTTAAACATTGTGAAAACCCATGAAAAATCTGTATATTCTACATGACGCTGGAAGAAACAGATATATTTCAGATACAGATTTATGTATGTGATATGTATTAATGCATAGATAGTAGATATTTTGACTATTGAACAGCAACTTTAACACATGGTATGGTTGGGTTGAAATGCAGCCTGGAACAAAATATAAACTGACATTCTGTATTGCAGCATCCAATTCACTCCGTCCTGAGAATCGTTTGGGTATATCAATGTTTAGTTTTCTTCTGAAAATGGCTGGTGCCAAATTAATAAAACTTAGTACGCATGATTCACATCAGAAATATAAAAATAGTGTGTGGGTAAATAAGACCTGATTAGACCAGGCAATGCCAAGTACTCTGCTAGTTGTAGGTTTAAAAAGTATTGCTGGTATTATATATTAAATATAGAGGTTTTTTATTAGATTATGGGCAGTTCTGTATGGGAAAGAGTTGAAGAGTGTGATAGGAGATATAAAAATTGTGATATAGCATAATTAGTGGAGTGAGCTGTGAGTAAGAATTTAAATATATTTTTCTACACTTTACTCAAGCTTGCTAAAATCAAATAATTATATACATAATTACATACATGATCTATAGATAATGGAATAGAAAAGTAATGCCAAAATGCATGAAAACTATAAAATAGTGATATAGTTCATATCTTGTAGATGTGGGCAATAACTGTATAAAGAAAGTTCTTTTAATATTATATATAGATTATTAGAAACCTGGTATGCGATTTTCTAATAATAACCATTAGTTTGTTAATTATACGAATGGTATTACGCTAAATTTACCAGTGTTACTTTGTTTCTAGGTATCATCAAGTCATTCCTGCTCATGATCTGCAGCAGCCTTATGCTTCCAGAATGTGTGGAGAACCTTTTATGAATTCTGACATCCTAATAACTCATAAAAGTATCCCTGAGATTGATCAGCCTTATGCTTGTGAAGTTTGTGGTAAATGTTTTACTGCTAATAGTAACCTTACACGACATAAAAGAATTCATACAGGTGAGCGGCCTTACACTTGTGAAATTTGTGGAAAAACATTTACATGGGCTGATCAATTAGTAGTACATAAAAGAATTCATACAGGTGAGCGGCCTTACACTTGTGAAATTTGTAGAAAAACGTTTAAACGGGCTGATCAATTAGTAGTACATAAAAGAATTCATACAGGTGAGCAGCCTTACACTTGTGAAATTTGTGGAAAAACATTTACACAGGCTAATCATTTAGTAATACATAAAAGAATTCATACAGGTGAGCGGCCTTATGTTTGTGAAGTTTGCGGTAAATGTTTCACTGATAATACTAGCCTTGTACAACATAAAAGAATTCATACAGGAGAGCAGCCTTACACTTGTGAAATTTGTAGAAAATCATTTACAAAGGCTAATCACTTAGTAATACATAAAAGAATTCATACAGGTGAGCGGCCTTACACTTGTGAAATTTGTAGAAAAACGTTTACACGGGCTGATCGATTAGTAGTACATAAAAGAATTCATACAGGTGAGCGGCCTTATGTTTGTCAGGTTTGTGGTAAATGTTTTGCTGATAATACTAACCTTGCAAAACATAAAAGAATTCATACAGGTGAGTGTCCTTACACTTGTGAACTTTGTGGAAAAACGTTTACACGGGCTGATCGATTGGTAGTACATAAAAGAATTCATACAGGTGAGCGGCCTTATATTTGTCAGGTTTGTGGTAAATGTTTTACTGCTTATACTAGCCTTGTACAACATAAAAGAATTCATACAGGTGAGCAGCCTTACACTTGTGAAAGTTGTGGAAAAATGTTTACACGGGCTGATCAATTAGTAATACATAAAAGAATTCATACAGGTGAGCGGCCATATGCTTGTCAAGTTTGTGGTAAATGTTTTACTGCAAATACTAACCTTGCAAAACATAAAAGAATTCATACAAGTGAGTATCCTTACACTTGTGAACTTTGTGGAGAATCGTTTAGGGATTCTTTTAAGTTTGTAATACATAAAACAGCTCATAAATGTGAGCATCCTTAGGTTTGTGGAATTTTTTCTCACCATGATATTAGCTTCATAACATGAAAAATAATCCGTATAGACTAGCACCATTATGCTTGTAAACATTCTGAAGAATTGTAGTTACATAACAATACATAAAGTATTCATTGTGTTAAGAAGACTTATTTTTTGTCACTTTTGATATGTTACACATAGGAGTATGTAAGTAAGGTTTTTCATGTTTGTGAAGGTTGGGGAAAATTTTGTAAGTCACCAATTAGCTGTAAAATTCATATAGTGTTATACTGGTGTGGAGTTTTATCCTTTTAAGATTGTGGAGATTAGTTTGAGGGGTAAGGTAAAGTTATAATTTGTAATTTAGCTACACTGTAAGGCATAATATTAATTATATGGCTAGATAACATATATTTGTAGACATATGAGAAAATCCTATCAGTCTTATAAAAAATCCATAAGATCCATATGCTGGAAACCATTGATATAACACATACACACCTGAAAACCTCAAACAGTATAAAATAATCTATATATTAGTGGCCTTAAAGTTGTGAAGATTTTGCAAAATTCTTTATGGTGTTCCCTTGCCTTGTAAATTGTGGTAAAATCCATTTCCCTTCTTCTTAGCATCTTTGCAGGGTATACTTTTCTGGATTCTTTCATTTGTGTTGATCTTATGCATCTTCAGGTGAGACGTTGGCTAGACGCATGTCCTGCTGTAAGGTATCCAGGACAGTGCTTCTTGGTTGTCCAAAATGGTCGTTGCCCCTCCAGTCTTATGTCGAGTGCTGTTCTTGCCAATGAGGTGTCGTTGCTGTATAGCATGTGGCTGTACCATTGCAGAGGACCCTGATATGTTTTCTCAGTGGTTGGAGCCACAGTAAATGCATTGACTCTGTTTATATACATCTGGGTGTGTCTCACTATCCAGAATAGATTTCTGTACCCAGATATATGTAAGTCGGATGACTTGTAATATTTAATTGCCATCAATATTAACAGACCCATCACTAGGAACCCCACATTCCATTTACTCGGTCTTCCAGAGATTAAGGTGCAAGCTGTAATAATCGAGGGTAGTTTTCATCATTGGATTTGTTGTTCAAATCTTGTCGAGACTCGCAGGTGACCATGATTATCATCAGCGTGGAGGATATATCCCTGGGGTGTGGAGTGAGCAGTTCTCCAGCAATGGTGTTTAAGACAGAAGGATAAACAGGAGTGGGGATGAAGCTGATCCCGGATGAATACCAACACTGATTGGAAATAAGTCAGAACTTCCTACAGCACATCAAACATAACTGGTGACCACATGATGTAAGTAGCTGGATCCATTAAATTTTTACCTCTGGTTCCCAATGCCGTCTCAGTAGAGTAACAGCTTATATCTCTAGGAACCCTAGTGAAAGCCTTTTCAAGCTCCAAAAATGCTATGTGCATCAAAAGAGTTGTGGCATGAATAGCGTCAGTCATCCCTGTGCTTTCATGAAACCACAGTAATCTTGGGTCAGTCTTTAAATATGCTTGGAAGGCTTGCATGCACAATGCACTCAAAGATGTTCATTGTGTTGCAAAGTAGGCAAATTGTCTATAGTCGGCGCAGTCTAGCACATCACCCTTTCCTTTCCAAAGGGGTATTGTAACATTAGTGAGCTAACTATTGTGATAAAATCCATCTCTGTGAACAGGAAATTCCATTTTAAATTTTTGTTAAAATTTTGCACCCTATCTTGTAAGTTTGGAGCCAAGATGTTTAAATGTCTGTTAGAACTCTATTTACTCAGTAAAATAGAAACTGTGTGAATTTTATGGCAAATTGTGGAAAAAGAATTATATTCTGCAAAAAAAATAATATTTTATTTATACTATCAATAATCAGCTGCACTTTATGTAAATAGAAATTTACATAGCTCAAATTATTGAATTCACAATTTTACTCAGTTTGGTCAGATAATATTATATAATGTTAAGCCCTTAATACATGTGTTTCCTGTCTTTTCTTTTTTGCTTAGTTTGAAGTAAATAACATAAAAATTAATTTTTTCATTTGATGTATCGATTTAACTGATACTTATGTATACAATAATTCAGTGATTTTATAAAATGTGAGTTATTCTCTTTCATTATTGATTAAACTGTGGTGTTTGCTAGAATTAAATGACATTTGTCATCAACATCACATCTGCCATAATAAGAATATTGGACACTGTTTGAGGCGAGGTATTTGAGTGGCAAAACTATGAGAAGAAGGAAACCAGTGAGACATCGCCACAAAGGTTAAACTAGCGGTCAGGGTTAAGAACGCACGCTGTATATTACACTGAATTCACTAAAAAGAGTTCGTCACAGGATTTGCGTAATTGTATTTTAAATAATACAGAGCAGCGATTCGCGGGGTTTGAAAGGTGGCCCGCACACAAAACACTTAACTATAATCCAATTTAGGATATCATAGAAAAAAATATATTAGTAAAATTGGTTCACATAAAATGTATGCCGTAGTCGAACCGTTTAGGGCTACAAGCGGGTGGAAGGGGATCTTCCCCACCTGCCCGAAACTGGTAGTGACCTCTTGAAATTTGTGTTAACTGCTTCGTTATAACGTCTCTTCACGTTTTGCACTATACTTTTTCGGAAAAGGTCGCCACTAATTAAATTAAAAATGCCGAAATTTGAGGCGCTCCGAACCGCGAAATGTTAGCGGCGCTGCAAAAATGACATAAAAATAATCGTTACAGGAATCATATCAACCTAAACAGGTTCGTTTTTGTCATAGTGGTCCTGATTAGGTTGAAATTAGGCCCTGGACCAAGAGTAAAGAGTTTATGGGAAATTCGTTCTGGGGCATCCATCTCAGAAACTGCGCTTTGTTTACAACGGAAACAATCGATTGCTCTGACTGCTTGTATCGATACTAAGATGGCGAGCCTTGTCGTACTGCATTTCTGATAAATGTTTTCTCTCTGTTAATTTCTTGTGACTTTTTACAACTGAGGGGAAGCTGAAACGGCAAGTAAACATTACAACAAAGGATTTAACCAACAGGTCAACATATTGTTATTGTTTTTGCAACGCCAGCGGCATCCATTTCGGCATTAGCTGCCCATTTCCTCCTTGGGCAGAGTATAGTGGAGTGTTTGTCTTGCGACATTTACTCCTAGTCTAATAGATGGATTCTTGCTTCAGGTTAGATGTGTCTTAACGTTTGGCATAGAATATTTTCAGATGGTTTGGGAGTTTATTGAAGAAGTGAGATAGGTCCTATGTGTGGACCTATTCCTACCGGATAATTCCCCAGGTCCTTGATTAGTGGGTTGTTAGATTTGTGGGCTTCATTATAAAATTTGGTGGCAAGATCCTTAAATAGTTGTTTTAAGGTTGGTAGCCCTGTGGCTTCATGAAGGGCTATTGTGGGAAATCTGCAGTCAAGATCAAGTGCTCTGTTCAGAGTGCGATTTTGAATAACTTGGAGTCTGTCTAAATTTGTTCGGCGGTGTATCCCCACACAGGGCACATCCATTGGCTGAGCGTCATTTCCGCATTTTTAATTAAATTAGTGGCGAATTTTCCGAGAAAGGAGAGTACAAAACTTGAAGAGGACATTATAAGGAAGCAGTTAAAACAAATTTCAACAGGTCAGTTCCAGATTCAGGCAGGTGGAGAATATCCCCTTACACCCAAAAAGTGATTTTTAAAAAAGAGTTCATCACGATTTGCGCAGATGTCTTTTAAATAATACAGAGCAGCGATTCGCGGAGGTGTGAAACGTGGGCTGCATGCAAAATATGAAAAATTTAACTACGTATAATCCAAATTAGGATACCACTACAAAAATATATATTAGTAAAATTGCTCACATAAAATGGATACCGTACTCGAACTGTTTAAGACTATAAGCGGTAAGTCAAACCCTCTGAAAACAAAAAGAATATTTCAGCTACGTGGCAAAAATCTGTTATTTCCAGAATATTCACTAAATACGTTTCCAGTCGGTGTGGAAGGAGCGGCGCACAGTGGTTCAGTATTGGAATATAGTGGACATTCGACCTTACGTCTTAATATCGATCCAAAAAATTGCTTTTGGTAGCATTTCCTATGGTTATCAAAAATTATTATGTTCAATTTTTGATAAAAATTAGTCCTTCACAGTTAAAATAAAAAAATGTATGTGTGGAGATCTATTTTTTTTTCACGGCCCTATATCAAAGTGTCAAAGTCAAACCTTATGCATTCGTAAGTAACTATCCTACTTAATATTACAACATTAAAATTTCTTGCGTGTCTTTGCCGCTTTGACAACAGGGCGCAAGTGAATTTCATGGTTAAACATTCGAATTAGTCATAATATCGAACAAAAATGCTGATTCAATTTTTTTTTGGATCCATATTATTACTTCTGTTCCATTGTCCACTATATTTTAACCATGAAATTTCCTTGCGCCCTGTGGTTAAAGCGGCAAGGATACGCTAGAAATTTTATGTTGCGATATTAAGTAGGATAGGTACTTACGATTGCATAAGGTTTGACTTTGACACTTTGATATAGGGCCGTGAAAAAAAAAAAAGATTTCCACCTATACATTTTTTTAAAAAAAAATTATTTATTTTAAGTGTGAAGGACTCATTTTTATCAAAAACTGAACATAAAAATTTTTCATCAGCACAGGAAATGTTCCCTAAAACAATCCCGTTAGTGACATATTTTTATACGCGATTGACTATACGTGAACGTCACGTGTCCATGACGTCACGTTCACAGTCGCCAGGCGGCCGGAATCGCCAAGTCAAAAACAACCGGTATATTATTGTGTGTCTTCCCTTAAAGCATGAAAGAAAAAATCGGAAAAACAAACATATTGAGATTTGTCGTCCTGTCAACATTCATTTGTTCCACATCAAGAATATCTGAAGGAAATATTTTATACAGCCGCAACTACACAAATTACGGTAATTTTCTTATCCCGAGATTTCACGAAATTTTACATACAATCAAGTAAAAACTGCAACAAGGAGCAAATGAAAATTTCTGTGATGAAACAGTTCACAAGCTATGAGGTCGTGACAGACAAAGCAAAGTGAGAATCCATATGGATGCTGTCCACACTCACCTGTGATGGAATCCAAAAAGTCGGCACTGGACGAAATCACAACACAACTCGCAAAGAAAATAACAAAATACGCTGGAAGTAATATTATTGTCTGTCGAATCCTCTTTCGTGACTTCACACTGTTTTGATTTTCCGGCTAATACACGCTTGTTGAACACTGAAATACGTTAAGAAAGTGCTTACACTCCAGATTATCAGCTGCCCCCACCACGCGACACGACACAATGGCGACAAGCACAGCAAGCGAGCACACTGGCGGCAGACGCGGGAACTACACCTCCAGAGATCCCGGGGGTTCCCCCGTTGTTTCATTGCACACTCGCGTTACATAAATGCGTGGTACAACATATTTCTTCATATTAATGTAATGATAGCACATTAAATTAAATGAAGTATTTGAACGATAGAATTTAGTTCAATGACGACTACTTTCAAGACTTTACAAAATTAACAATGCAACATATATTTGGTAGTTATGAATAACATTACGCAGAGATCGAGACAGTAATGTACGAAATCAATAACACCGAAAAATCTTTTCATTGGTGATGATTTTAAAGTTTTTGTTATTTATAGAAAAGTTGAAGGAGAAAGTTTGACGTGAGGAAATTACACTTGCTAGTCATCAACGGACACAATGTGTACCACCGTCAGCAGGGTTGCCAACTATATTATAAAGTATCATATTTTTTTTAAAAAAATATATACTTTACTCTAACTAGAAAGATTGCGGAGCCGGCCTCGGTAGCGTAGGGGCTAGAGTACTGGCCCCACGTACCGAAGGTCGCCGGTTCGAGTCCGGCCGAGGGCATGGGTGTTTAAGTGTTGTATGTGAGTGTCATTGTCATGTCCGTCCTGTGGTGTGTCTACAATTACTTGGAAGATATAATTTATATACACGTAGAGAAACTGAAAAAAAACACTGGATGAAAATAAACACATACTTGAGGTGGTTGTATGGCCTAAGGAAGCCAAATGCCATTAAAAAAAATAAAATAAAAAAATTGCGGAAATAGTTTGTTTCTGATAAAATATGAAATTAATTAAACTAAACGTTCTTCTAACTAATTAAACATCTTGGGGAGCATCCATAAAGCACGTGGTTCCATTTCGGATTTTCCGTGACCCCCCGCCACCCCCCCAAACGTACCCCAACATGGCTTTTGTCGCCACCCCCCTCCCCCTGCCCTCCCCCCCCCCCGTAGCACTTAGCTTACTCTCCCTATTGATTCCAGAAGACATTTTGTACTGTTTTTTTTTCAGAGTATCGTAAAACACGTACGGAAGTGATTAAATGACGGAAATAAATGTCCACATGCTGTTGTGTGTTCTGTGCCTCATTTTAACTGCGACAAATAATGCGAATGGAAAGCTACGTGGTCTGGCTCGGAACCCCCCCCCCCCTCCCTCACGTAACTCAGCGTAGATTTTCAGCCAACCCCTCCCCCCCTCATCTTAGACTGAACCTCGTAGTTTATGAACGCTCCCTGTTAGTGATTACGACAAAAAGAACGAAATGTGCATTTTTTTAAATACAGTTTGTTTTATGAGGAGGACGGATCAACTGACTGTTCTACGAAACAATAGCTACATATTCTTAAAATTGAACGTACTGTAATTAATTTAACAAATGTAAAAATAATTGCAATAATACGGATCGTTGTGTAAATCGTATCTAACTATAAGATCTGCACTGCGTAATATATACAGATGCGCCGCATTGTTTCAGGAAGCCGTGGGACAAATTTGGTCGAAAGTAACGGCACGGGCGATGTCAGACAATCAGCTGAGACTGCGCTGGAACAAAGAAGCTGATTGGCTGGACTTGCAGCTGTGGGACGGCCGCCGCATCGCCTGGAGAACTCTGCCGCGCGGTGGAGCGTCCATGAAGCACGTGGCGTGGAGATGGGGGACGGGGGGAATCTCGTAACTTGGGCGACAAGTTTTTGGTAGTAACGCAATCACAATGCGCGACCCGTCTGGATTCTATCGGTCTAAAACAGCTGACGAGCGAGATTTAGCGGCCTGGCGAGCACTTGATTGTTGCTCTGAGTCGAGACAACGTTGCAACAAAATAGGTACAACATACTTTTCTTCGCGCTATTTATCGTAAATAGATAAAGCATGAAGCAACACTGTTTACATAATTATTACTTAGCTGGGGATTTTATTAAGAAACTTTGCGGAATCGGGACAGAACTGCAAACCTGGTTATTTTAGTGTCAAATAAACAGTTTGACGTTAATCCAATTTGGAATTAGACTGTCACTAAGCCGCCGTGTTACAAGCTTCAACAATACATCCGCACTGAGCGTGGCACCTGGCAATCAGAAGGACGCCGGTTCGAATCCCCGTCCAGCAATTCAGATTTGGGTTTTCCATAGTTTCGTCAAATCATTCCACGCGAATGCCGAGATGCTTCATCCACTGTAAGGTTCCTTAATTTAATGCCGAGTGCTTAGTGTATGATGAAAATAGTTGAAGGTTTAACGGTTTCTTTCCGAACTGAATATCTTCTCTGTTTTTATGACGAGTCGTGTGACGTATTCGAGGAGCAGTGACGTCATTATGTGTTATTCCGGAATTTCAACCCCCTCCCCCCGCCTCTGGTGACACTTCGAGAGATTTCGTTGGAACCCCCCCCTCCCCCCCAACTAAAATGACGAGTGATTCTGAGCGAGACCCCGCCCCCCTACCAATCAACCTCGGAACTTTCTGAGAACTTATTTTTTAGGTCTCATGCTCCGAAAGGCGGTTATACCCCCCCCCCGTCCCCCCGGTTTTGGGACCAAAATACTCCCCTAAAATCGACTTTCGCGTCAATTTTAGACGTTTTTTTAGCTCTACAATTCTACTAGAATTTCAGACCTCACGTGTGATTTCCGTTGACTCCCCCCCCCCCATTCAGCTCACGTTATTAATGGGCGTCCCCTGGTGGTAGTGAGCTCTGGCCTCGCAGTCTGGAGGACGCGGGTTGTGATCCCCGTTCGAGTATCCAGAACTGGGTTTAGTATTGTTTCCCCAGATCACTCCAGGCGAATGCCGGGATGCTTTCTTGAAGCGGCCATGGCCGAACTACTTCCCGCTACTTGTCCCCAATCCCATGCTGCCTCTAATGACCCCGACGTCGACGAGTTGTAAAACCATAAGCAATAATAAACAAAACAAAAATCGCTGTTGTGGTCTGTTGCAGTGAAGACACGTGACATGCAAATACCCAGCAGTTTTCTGTATTACTGATTCGTAATGGAGGCGTTCAAGCAAAGCACCGAATGCAATATGTCTCAACAGAATATGCAGCCTGCGACTATGCCATTAGCTAATTAGACGGAATCAGAAAATGTAATAACCTGGTCTATACGTCATCACAGGTACGTAAGGACTACGGGAAAGGATTCGCACATGTCCCTTTTTTTTATAATCCATCGTCGTATTCACTTGGAGAGATTTGAGATTTTAGGGAACTATAAGAAGTAAAAATCTGGATGGTCCGACCTGGTTGCGAACCCGAGTCCTCCGAAATATTATCGCTCACCCACCACGCTCGGTCCGTATAATACACACATCCATAATATCAGGAACGGCACCGAAAAACAACAGATAATAGTTGAACAATTTGCTGAAACGCTACATGTGACATTTAAATAGCGCATCGTTTAAACAGCTCCTAGGTTCGCGAAGAAAAGACACACGTTTCCATTTGATTTTGTTGCCGCGGAATCCAGAGGACACAGGAGTCAAAATGTCGCCCTAACTATACTGTGGCAATATTAACGTAGGGAAATATCAGCAGTTCTGTAGCGTTGCTTATTTCAATAACAGTTACTCATTCGCTGGTTAATCCGAACCAGTTATCAACTGTCATTGCTCGTATATTGTAACAAAAAGAGAACAACTACAACGGTTAAATATTTCAAAAAGTACAACACGCATATGTTTTAAAAATTTCAGTTTTAGTGAGGAATAGAGTTATGAAGGAGAGTGGTGTAAGAATTGATTTTACACGCGTACAGAAAATTACTTTCTTCACTTTTCACTTCATCTCGTAATGTTTGCGTTAAAAAATATCCTAAATTTGATTTATCGCAGTTTTGTTCATATTTTTGCAATATGTAGGTTCACTTATTCGATATAAAAGCTGTTTTATTTTTCGACAAAGGTGTACACCGTATCACTGTCAGCAATAAATGTTTTTGTGGTTTAATACAAATTTTTCATTTGTTACAAGTTTTATATCCGTTCAAAATTCAAATAATTCACCGGATGCGCCATTACTTTGTTTCTAGAGAGCCATGCACTACGTGACGGTTAGCGGGGGGTAAACACACTAAATGGAACAGCCAGGACGCTGACCATCAGTAAAGACGAAATTCCTTTAATTTCGACTTTCCTAATAATGCTTGACGATAGAGATGACGTACTTTAAACTATGAAATCTTCTCCAGTGTAACTTTGAAAATAGTGAACTAAAATACGCAAACAGATTGATGCTGCCTGGGGGGAGAAAGGCAGGGAGCGTAACAGCCGCATGGCTACCAACTGTTGCTAACACAATCATGGACTGCTGCTTAAGCACAAGTGCTAAACGGTGCTGATCTGTTTCTGCTTTTAACTGTTTTTTGAGGTCTGTAATAACAAAATTATAGTAATTAAAAAACCGACAAGTTTGAATTCCGTAGTTCCAAACTGATTCGTATTATGAAATTAGAATTAAAATTGACATACCACAACGCTGGATGCAGAAAATTAATTCGTTTGAGATGAAAGTGAGTCGTAATATTTGATCAGACGCTGTGTTAATAAATGTTCTTTATAGAATGCTGATTATTTGTCCGTTATTACACAGGGTGTTCAGGAATGGAAGGATAATCGTGTAACCACACATCATGTCCTACTATATCACAAAAGTTTATTTTAGTAAAGTCTCTCCATTTTAGAGATATTGATTTTTTTTTTCTCTAAACCTGACTTTTTTCAGTTTATTCCATGTCATTACTACAAATTAAGACTTTTGAACCCTGCTAATGAATTAAAAAATATTACTTGCATTTATTCTGTCTATAATTTGTATGCACACCATGGCAACAACCTTTTTTTTAAAATTATTATCACCATTTTTCTACTATAAGTTTATTATGTACAATGGTGTCTTTAGCAGATTGAACTACCGTTAAAACAATCAGTTTAAAACAAGTATAAAATAATTACAACATTTAAGATTTTTATGTTTTTAAGGAGAAAAAGAACGGTGTTATAGATGACTCAAATACTTTAAGTAGGCTAAATTAAAAAAAAAAAAAAAAACAGGGTTCGAAAAGTCTTAATTTGTAGAATTGGCATGGAATATAAACGGAGAAGAAGTAGCATTTTTCGAAAATATTTAAAAAAATCAATATTTCGAAATGGTGGAGAGCTTTTAGTAAAATGAAATCTTGTAATATAGTAGGACATGATGTGCGGTTCAGGATTATCCTTTCATTCCTGGACACTCTGTGTGTTAGTGATGTATTTATGATTTTAGTCACGTGATCAACTGTAATGCCGATAGGAAAAGTAAATTGCAAAGTAATCCAATATGGAATTGGTTTTTACGGGTCTGAACTTTGTCCTGGGCGAGGCGACACGGGAATACGCGATGGGAGGCCGTGTTGCCAACTGTTGCTAATGAAACCTCACCCGAATATGCTAGCGTAGACTGCAATCTGCGCATATCGATGTAACCTATTCTCCAAAGTACACAAACGGTTAAGCACGAGCCTCGCGGGATTTCGTTACTTGAAAATGACGCAGATTTGTTCAGCTCTATCATCCATCTTAAACTCTTTTTTTTTTTTTTTTTTTTTTTTTTTTTTTTTTACTGCTTGACGTCTCTTAACAGCGAGGTCTCTAGAGACGGGAAAGGATGGGGGCAAGGAATGGGAAGGAATTCGGCCATGGCCTTTTGAAGGAAGCATCCCGGCATTCGCCTGGAGTGATTTGGGGAAACCATGGAAAACCTATATCTGGACGCCCGGACGGGGATTCGAACCGCCGTCCTCCCGAATGCGAGGCCAGAACGCTAACCGTTACACCACCACTATCGGTGTCTTAAACTCGAGAGGTGCATAGTCGGTGTTGTGTGGTTTGGCGCCATTTTATGTGGTAGATGCGAAGCGTTAAGGCCAAGTGAACCGGATTTCCTTTTTATAAAATGGACAGTGAGTTATACTTCAAAGAAAATGCATTTATTTATTTTAATTTAATTTTTTAATTGCAATGGAGCACAGGCTCCGGTGGCAATTTCCCTACACTCCCATCTTCCCCCTATCCTGCACCTGTCTCGCGAGATGAAGAATGTAGCGAAAGCGATGTCAATATTGGGCCTGTCGCATACTAAAGAAGGCTTACAAGAATGTTAATAACGACAATAAATAATGGTTCTATCCATGATAGTGCCTAGAAACATAATCACATACAGTAAAGATAAAAGACTGAATATTTGTTTATTAGGGAGAGCAACAGGTGGTCAGCATTCGCGACAAACAGCTGATCTCACCAATACAAACACAACAGGGATATTGTGTCTGTATTAGCAGCTGCGGGTTTGCGTCTAAGTTTCGTTTGGAGCATCGTTATTACTCAGTAATGAAGCGAACTTTATTTCTAACCTCGAGACACTTCCAGTTAGAAGATGGGTTTCGAACTAATTGGATGCATATTATAGTAACACGTCATCATAATGCCGTTCATTTTATACCGTAGATGGTAATACTTCATATGCAGAGTATACAGCAGCAGGGGAACAGCTGAGGCCAATAGGTCAGGGGTTCGATACCCACCCTCACATTTTCTTTCCTACATCCATTTCTCTTCATTCCTGTGTGGTATTTGTTGAATTAAATAATTATTTATACACAAAGTTTCCGTAACACGAATTCATTTTCTGCAGAACTTTCACTTATTTTTTCGGTGACAAGCACTTAAAAAAATAATTTTCACATTGAAAATAATATAAAGTTCTTTTACTGGCACACATTTCTTAGGGAAACACATGTGAAGATTTTCATTTATGGATTACAGTCTTACCCCGAAAATTTTTTATTTCAGACCTGGCATATTTTATGACGTCAGACTATTTTGGTAGCTGTTCGGAAGTTCTTTGCAGACTTCTTATTAACATTTTGCCGTGACGATTAAAATACACAAAACGGGAGTAATGAATTCCGCCTGTTGGTTGATTCGTGAAGTGTTCAGGTTAGGGAGCGTCCATAAACCACGTCTCCTGTGAACCCTCCCCCCACGTAGTCCGACGTTGCGTTTCCTTCTAACCCCCCCCCCCTCTCCCTACGCAGGACGTATATTTTTCCTTTATTGATTCCAGAAGACATTTTGTACTATTTTCTCTTGTCACACTATCGTAAATTACATACGAAGATAATAAAAAGACTTGAAATAAATATCCACATGCTGTTGTGTGTTCTGTTCCTCATTTTAACTGTGACAAATAATATGAAAGGAAAGCTACGTGGCCTGGCTCGGAACCCCCCCCCCTCCCCCCTCACGTAGCCCAACGTAGTTTTCCAGCCACTTCCCTCCCTTTTTTTGACCGATCCACGTAGTCTATGGACGCACCCTTAGCACTGCGCTAGACGATGAGGTTTTATCCAGAAATATTATCGCCACATCACTACAACCTAATCCAGCTTATTTCTACCTTTCTTGGCCGATGTATCATCGTGGATTATTTTTCTGGATGGATCTTGAATTGTTACAAAATTAAAAGCACCGAGTGTGGTGGTGAGCGGTTAACGTGCTGGCCTCGCATTCGGGAGGACGCGGGTTCGAGTTCCCGTCCGGGCATCCAGATTTGTTTTTTCCAAATTTTCCCAAAATCACTCCACGTGAATACAAGTATGGTTGATTCAAAAGTCCATGGCCGAATTCCTTCCCGTTCCTTGTTCCCAGTCCTTTCCCGCCTCTAATGAACTCGATATCGACGGAGCGCAAAGCCAGAATAAAAAAAAAAAACACTAAAAGCCATCGAAAAATTGTACATTTTTTCCTTTCTTCTTAGCGTTGGAATACATTACAGGCTGATTGGGAATGTCGTTGGGCTCATATGGTAACTTTTAGAGGTACATGTATTTCGGGTTTACGGCTTGTAGTATAGAAATGGCAGTACAGACGCTGTTTTTTTTTTTTTTAAAAAAAAAAAAAAAAAAAAAAGTTAACTAAAATTGCGCTGTATAAACACAACGGACTACATGGCTGTCAGCAAGCGAGGACATACCGTATATGTAGAGCAACGACATTTATTTAATTTTCTTTCAAGTACGTTGGGCTACGTGAGGGGAGGGGGAGGAAGGGGGGTTTCCGAGACAGGCCTCGTAGCTTTTAGTTCATATTATTTGTCACAGTTAAAATGAGGTTTAGAACACACAACAGCATTTATTTCTGTCATTTAATTATCTCCGTATGTAATATACGATAGTCAGACAAGAAAAAATAGTACAAAATGGCTTCTGCAATCAAAGGAGATAAAGCTACGTACTACGTGGGGAAGGGAGGGGGGATGAAAAAGTCACGTCAGGCTACGTGGGGAAGGAAGGGGATTCACAGGAGGCCAAAGTGGAGCCACGTGCTTTATGGACGCTCCCTTAGAGGCGGAAAAGAATAGGGAACAGCGAACGGCAAGGAATTCGGCCATGGCCAATCACCCACCACGCTCGGTTAACGCATATGGAATTCGATAAATGCTACACAGCGAGGATCGTAATAAGGGGCCTGCATAGGTACCTATGAGATATTACAAGTAATAACAAATCATGGCGACTTTTGTTGTTGAGTGCCGTGTAATTTACATCAGGTTTACACTGTGTAACTACTAACAGAATGCGGGCTGGTCTTGAATCATCTGACAGGCGGTATGTTTCCGTTAGAGTCTTTAATGTTATTCATTTACGAAAATAATTATTCGCACGACTAGGCAAAGGAAAAGAAGATCAAAATAGCGAATGACAGCTCCAAAAGACATCTATACGAGTCTCAAATTCAGTCCCAGGGTTCCATAATTTTACTACTGAAATTATTTCTTATAATTACTGATAACTTTCTGTTTCCATTATTTCCAAACCTTCGCTTAATTTGAGCTCAAAGTTTCAGAATTATTTACAGTTTTTGAAAACAATAGCTTTGCGGAATACTGAAAGCAGTTTAACATCTAAGTCCCGGAATGAGAACTGCGACAACAATAACTGTATTGAGGTTTCAAGCTTTACATTCAAATCATGTCCGTAAAAATAAAACATGTTGCCAGCAACGTAACACTCACCAAATTTTTATCATATTTTAGTTTTACTTTCAGTCTGAGTCATTTAAAATCATAATTCATTATCATACTTAGCAAATATTTTTACATTTAAATTTAAATACGTATCTGAAATTAATTTTTATATGAGAAAATTAATTTTTGTACGTGTGCTCAGGAGCGTAGCTACTATGGGGCTAGGCGGTGCAGTACACCGGGCCCCCGTCGCTCGGGGGCCCCCAAGTATACCTCTGGGGGCCCCAAAGTGCAGCTGAGAGGGCCCACGAGCCTTCTCGGCAAACTGGCGACCTTTTTTCCCCCTTCAGAGACAGGAAGCTCCTTGCTAAGGGCCCTCACTGCTCAGGGGGCCTCTACCAGCAATACAGAGCAAATAAAAAAGGTCGCCCATCTGGCCTGAGGATCCAAAATAATTTTTTTGCACCGGAGCCCTTGTTGACCTAGCTTCGCCACTGCGTGTGCTCTATGGAATGACTGAATTAGTATAACGAGGTTTAGGCGCAATTTCATGTTCAGTTGGTACCACTGCTCCATGTGCGATCAGGTGTATCCTGTAACTAATTTGAATTTGGAAAACATTGTTTCTGTGTTGTCTTCTATTATTAACAACGTCACGTATGCTCTCAACGTGTTAAGTGAATTCGGGAATGTTCCTCTGCTTTATATCTCCGTACACAGGAGAGAACAATTCCCGAAATGCTTATTCGAAGTTGTCTTTGTGTTAGACTGTTCCTTTAACTTGGAATGGAGGACGCGGTATTGAATTACCCTCTAGCCAATGAGATTTCGGTATGCCGTGATGCTTCCTTTAAAGGCCATTGCCGAATTCCTTCCCGTTCCCTGTCCCCACTCCTATTAACACTCTATTGATCTCGGCGTCGATGATGCGTACATCAGCTAGCAAATAAAACTTTCATTTTGTTGAAAAGTCGGATTTGTTTGAAACAGTCAAGATATGTTTCAAATACTTTGACGCCGCAGAGCTAGCGAATATGGGTGTCTTTTTTTTTTTTTAATACCTTTGCGTTCCGTCGACGTCTTGGTCATTATAGCCTGGGAAGGATTCAGAGTGAGAAAGTACACTTCTGGAAATTGAAATAAGAACACATTGACGCCGGTGTGTAAGACCCACCATACTTGCTCCGGACACTACGAGAGGGCTGTACAAGCAATGATCAAACGCACGGCACAGCGGACACACCAGGAACAGCAGTGTTGGCCGTCGAAGGGCGCTAGCTGCGCAGCGGTTGGGCACCGCCGCAGTCAGTGTCAGCCAGTTTGCCGTGGCATACGGAGCTCCATCTCAGTCTTTAACACTGGTAGCATGCCGCGACAGCGTGTACGTGAACCGTATGTGCAGTTGACGGACTTTGAGCGAGGGCGTATAGTGGGCATGCGGGAGGCCGGGTGGACGTACCGCCGAATTGCTCAACATGTGGGGCGCGAGGTCTCCACAGTACATCAATGTTGTCGCCAGTGGTCGGCGGAAGGTGCACGTGCCCGTCGACCTGGGTCCGGACAGCAGCGACACACGGACGCACGCCAAGACCGTCGCATCCTACGCAGTGCCGTAGGGGACCGCACCGCCACTTCCCGGCAAATTAGGGACACTATTGCTCCTGGGGTATCAGAGAGGACCATTCGCAACCGTCTCCATGAAGCTGGGCTACGGTCCCGCGCACCGTTAGGTCGCCTTCCGCTCACGCCCCAACATCGTGCAGCCCGCCTCCAGTGGTGTCGCGACAGGCGTGTATGGAGCGACGAATGGAGACGTGTCGTCTTCAGTGATGAGAGTCGCTTCTGCCTTGGTGCCAATGATGGTCGTATGCGTGTTTGGCGCCGTGCAGGTGAGCACCACAATCAGGACTGCATACGACTGAGGCACACAGGGCCAACACCCGGCATCATGGTGTGGGGAGCGATCTCCTACACTGGCCGTACACCTCTGGTGATCGTCGAGGGGACACTGAACAGTGCACGGTACATTCAAACCGTCATCGAACCCATCGTTCTACCATTCCTAGACCGGCAAGGGAACATTCTGTTCCAACAGGACAATGCACGTCCACATGTATCCCGTGCCACCCAACGTGCTCTAGAAGGTGTAAGTCAACTACCCTGGCTAGCGATATCTCCGGATCTGTCCCCCATTGAGCATGTTTGGGACTGGATGAAACGTCGTCTCACGCGGTCTGCACGTCCAGCACGAACGCTGGTCCAGCTGAGGCGCCAGGTGGAAATGGCTTGGCATGCCGTTCCACAGGACTACATCCAGCACCTCTACGATCGTCGCCATGGGAGAATTGCAGCCTGCATTGCTGCGAAAGGAGGATATACACGGTACTAGTGCCGACATTGTGCATGCTTTGTTGCTTGTGTCTATGTGCCTATGGTTCTGTCTGTGTGATCATTTGTTGTATCTGACCCCAGGAATGTGTATATAAAGTTTCCCATTCCTGGGACAATGAATTCACGGTGTTCTTATTTCAATTTCCAGGAGTGTAGAAGGATTTCGCCCTTGGTCTTTTGAAAGAACAAACCCGCTATTTTCCTGCAGTAAACTCGGAAACCCCGTAATCTAGCAGGTCGAACAGGGATTCGAACACGCGTCCTCCCGAATGATTACGTGGCTACGCATCAGTAAGTACTTATCATTACACATCAAGTCGAATTCATCCAACAGAGCGTCACTCTTCCATTTATTTAAATCCTGCGATTGTTTGAGAATGGTTATTTTCCTGACTATAGCCGTTCATCATTAGAGCCTAAACCCCGCTACACACGGCAGTGGCGTAGCTAGGTCAACAAGGGCCCTGGTGCAAAATCTTTATTTTGGCCTTCAGGCCAGATGGGTGACTTTTTTTTTGCTTTGTGTTGCTGGTAGGGACCCCAGAGCTGAGGCTGGAGGCCCCTGAGTTGTTCTTGGGGGCCCTCTGAGCAGTGGTTGGGGGTCCCCCTGAGGAATGAGGGACCCTTAGTGTGACGGGACCTTAGTGTGAGGGGCTCCCTGTGTCTCAGGGGCACTCTAATACGACTGTACAGCTAAAAAAAAAAAAAAGGTTGGCAAGTATGCCGTGAAAGCCCGTGAGCCCTATGAACTACACTTGGGGGCCCCCTGAGCGTAGTGGCCCCGGTGCACTGCACCGCCTAGCCCCATAGTAGACTCGCCCCTGGCACACGGGGCTTGGCGATACACGATGCAGCGAAATCTAAGACTCGGATATCCTACATAAAATATTTTTAAAAAGAAAAAAGAATGACTGGTTGCAATATCCGCCGTTAGCTTTCACAATTAAGTATGAGTATATTATTTTTTACTAATTAAATTTCATTTTAAAGGCATTAAAAGTACTAGAAAAAAAAAAGAAGCTTGAAAAATATGGTACCTTATACAGGTATGTGGCGAATGATGTGGGTTGTAGCAGGTTTTCTAAGTGGTATTAGTGGATATGTACTGGAAAGGTAACTTTAGAAATAAATGAGGTTCTCCTATCAAGGTTTCAAAGATCAGGGAAATGATCGAAACAATGAGAAAAATGCCTGTAATAGTTAGGGTCCTTGAGGCTCGGCCTGTAGAGGCTAAGCCTGAATGCGCTCAGGCTGTGGAAGAACAGTGTGTAGAGGCTCGGGCTGTGGAGGCTAAGCCTGCATGGGTTCAGCTTGTGTAGGCCCAGTGTGTAGAGGCTCGGCCTGTGGAGGCTAAGCTTGCATGGGTTCAGCTTGTGTAGGCCCAGTGTATAGAGGCTCGGCCTGTGGAGGCTAAGCTTGCATGGGTTCTGTCTGTGAAGGCCCAGTGTGTAGAGGCTCGGCCTGTAGAGGCTAAGCCTGAATGCGCTCAGCCTGTGGAAGAACAGTGCGTAGAGGCTCGGCCTGTGGAGGCTAAGCCTGCATGGGTTCAGCTTGTGTAGGCCCAGTGTGTGGAGGCTCGGCCTGAAGAGGCTAAGCTTGCATGGATTCTGTCTGTGAAGGCCCAGTGTGTAGAGGCTCGGCCTGTAGAGGTTAAGCCTGAATGCGCTCAGCCTGTGGAAGAACAGTGTGTAGAGGATCAGCCTGTGGAAGCTAAGATTGCATGGGTTCATCTTGTGTGGGCCCAGTGTGTAGAGGCTCGGCCTGTGGAGGCTAAGCTTGCATGGGTTCTGTCTGTGAAGGCCCAGTGTGTAGAGGCTCGGCCTGTGGAGGCTAAGCCTGAATGCGCTCAGCCTGTGGAAGAACAGTGTGTAGAGGATCAGCCTGTGGAGGCTAAGCTTGCATGGGTTCAGCTTGTGTAGGCCCAGTGTGTAGAGGCTCGGCCTGTAGAGGCTAAGCTTGCATGGATTCTCTCTGTGAAGGCCCAGTGTGTAGAGGCTCGGCCTGTGGAGGCTAAGCTTGCATGGGTTCTGTCTGTGAAGGCCCTGTGTGTAGAGGCTCGGCCTGTGGAGGCTACGCCTGGATGGGCTCAACCTGTGAAGACCCACTATATACAGGCCCAGTGTGTAGAGGCTCAGCTTGAAGAGGCTGACTATGGAGGCAGAGAGAATAGATGGCGGGTTTACCAAGGAGGATGAGAAGGCTAATTAGGATCTGATAACTGGTCGTAGGAATAATACAATTATCACTATAAAGAAGCAGGACACTTCAGAAATAGTATGGTAAAATAGTTTTGACGGGTTACCAGAATTATTAGGAGCGTAGCATCATATAGTTGAAAGGAATGAAAGGAAGAAGAAGAAGAATATTGTTCGGTTAATAGTTAGTAGCCATCAGGATGAATTAGGCACAGGCCACCAGGTCACAAGTTTTTCAAAACATAGTGCAACATTTTATCAGGAAATAGAGGACACAGGTTCACTTAGGACGTCAGAGTAGTGGTAGTGGGAGATGCAGGAAACATGGGTTACACAGTACATTGAACTCATGCGGGTACTAAGTCACCATGACCAGCCACAGTAGAACCACATAGTGAGGTGGGTAAGCGTGTAAACAAAGGTACTACCTGGGTAGAAGGTTCTGTCTTGTGGGTTATGCCTGTAGTAAACATTGGTAGATGGGGTTTTATTACACATGGCATATAAATAAATAGAAGGAACAAAGGAGTATTTTGTAAGTTGTTAGCTCAAGCTGTAAAAGAAATCACTACAAGTGATGAGTGTTTCAGGATTGTGCCTTTTGTTAGGTTAGAGATGTTTTAGATAACACTACTGAAACAATAACTAATAGGGGCACAACTGGGAAGGAGTAGGTTGAAGTTAAAAATATCAATTAGCCTGCAATAAGACTAGTACTAGTGAACTGTAGAAGCATAATGAACCAAGTAATAAAATATGCAAACTTAAAAGAATTACATGAACTACAAGATAGATAGGCTCGAATGGTTGCGAGTAGTGGAAGCAAAGGAAAGGATAACCACGGGCACTCGACTCTCAACTGTCTTGCATAAGGTGCTGGGAGCATGTGCAGTGTCAGGGGTTACAGTGGGAAGTGATGAATAGTTTACTAAAAGGCCGAAGGAATTTAAATTCCTAATTGGCAAAAGTAGACGGGTGGAGGAATTTAACCCTCAAAGTTTATAAGACAGTATTCATGATAATAACAATATAATTAAAATAATTGGATGGTGTATTGTAATTACCACTGGAGCAAAATAAATTCAGTTAGTCTCAACTGAACTCAAATAATTAAAAATAAAATCGAATGTACAAATTCAGGTAACATTAAAATTGCCACTTGGAGTTAAGGTTCATCGCAATTAAAAGTAACTTTTTGTAAATGTTTTTCTAATTAGTATGAGAAGATTGAAAAATAAAGAAACTAAGTACACGTATTTGGATGTAGCGTGGATCTTGGATTTTCACAAATCTGCACATTTACTAACGTTTCCATTGCCGTGGATTATTTAAAAAATAAATTGTTGGCGCATCCATAACTTTTATATGTGTCGACGGAATTAGTGAAAGGCTGGCAAACATTGAGATTTCAGACAGCAATGCTCTTGGTTTATTACCAGCGGAAGTTGAGAGTGGAGTTCTTACTCTAGAACATTAAGTATCCCTGCCGCTGAACCTAACAGCTGTTGTGGAAGAGCGTCGTTGTTTTGCTGTGGAGTTATATTGGGTTTTGTTGTCTCAAAACGAGAGAAGGAGGTGATATGGAGCCGATAAATGCTGTGTATATTCTGGAAGAGGTAGGTTTACAGCTTAAAGCTGCTTACGGAGTCGAACAGCACAGCTTAATGTCGCACAACAACAG